>JAYWIR010000150.1:0-61509 GCA_036172245.1 Raillietiella orientalis
GATTCGACGAAGGGGCTCGCAACGAACGCCCGTATTTGCACGCGCGTCGTCACGAAAGGAACCCCAATGTCCGTCGCCTAGCCGAATACCGCGCCGGAGCCGAGCGACAAGCCTGGCAATCCGGGTCAGCCAACATGCGGGATGACCTGGGCCGGGAACGTTCGTCCCCGTCTGCGGTACGGAATCTCGTGCGGTGTTTTTGTTCCTCCCTTTACGCCAAAACACCACTCGAACAAGCCGGCTCGCGGCGATTGCTCATGAGTGGTTTTGTGGCGATAGGGGAGGAGGAGAGAGAAAGGATCGATGAGCCTTTCACGATCGGCGAAATTCTCGCCGGTATCAAAAGGCTTAAAAGGCGTAAGGCGCCAGGTGAGGACGGCTTGCCCGCGGAGTTCTTTCAGAGTTTCGCGGAAGAGCTGGCCCCCCTAGTGCTCGAGTTGATAAGACGAATCCGAGACGAAGGCGATGTTCCCACCTCCTTTCGGTCAGCCAGGGTGAGGCTCCTCCCGAATGGAGGAGACCTCAGGAAACTTTGCAACTGGCGTCCGATCACGATTGTGAACACGGACGTCAAGTTGATTGCCGGGCTGTGGGCGTCGCGATTGGGGCAGGTGTCCAAATCCATAATTATCCCGGAGCAGACTTACGCTGTTCACGGGCCAAGTATGGAGGGCAGCCTCTTCTTCGCGAGCACATGGATGCACGCGCAGCGGAGTAAGAAAGAAGGGAGAGGAAAACTTTGCAACCCTACTTTGGGGCCGCCAGTGAGACAGGGTAAGGACCCTCATGCTGGGAAGGGGGCCTTAGCGATCGCAGTCGACCTCCATAAGGCATTCCACTGTGTTGACCGGGAACTCCTCTTGGAGCTCCTGGGTCGCATGGGCTTCCCATCCTCCTTGCTTAACAACCTGCGCTCTTGCTGGCGGAACGCGATAATCTCAATTACTTTCAGTGGACAAAAGGCGTATGGCGTGCCGGTGCGGCGGTGCAAAAGGCAGGGAGACAGCCTCAGCCCCCTGCTTTTTAGCACCTACGCTGAGTTGGTGCTGAGAGCGTACAGGGTGACTTTGGCCCCCTTGCCGAGCTCGTGCCCCGGCACGCCAGCCGTAGCGGCGTATGCCGACGATCTTCTGCTCCTCTTACCTATGTCCACCCCGGCTAAGGCGGTCGGAGATTTCTTCGACCTGCTTAGCCGTGGGGCCGGATTACAGGTTAACAGGGCGAAGTCGTCAGTGTTGCCAGTTGGAGAGACGTGGGCAGGACAGCAGGACTGGGTCCGTCTGGGGATCTTCACGGTGAGGTGCATCAAGTACCTCGGTGTGCCGTTGGGGGACTTCTCTCCTGCGGAAGCGTGGACCAGCTGCCTCCAAAAAGTCGAGACGGCGATCGGCCCGTTCCTGGAAGGCAAGTTTCACTTGCCGGAACGGGCCGCGGTTTGGAACGCCTTCGCGGCTTCCATCCTCCGCCCCTTGCTTTTTGTTTGCCCCGCCCCCGTGGAATCAAAAAAGCGGACGAAGGACCTCCTGCGCATAGCTCTTTAAGGCAAGGGGAGGCCCCGAGTCCCTTTGAAGGACTTGTGCGCTCCGCGTCGGGACGGCGGTCTCAGCATCTTGACGCTGAAGCGCGTGGAAATCCAGCTGCTATGGCGTACCCTCGACATCGCAGCGAAGATGTGGAGCACCGCTTGGTACATTTCTGCCCGCCTCCTGGCCAGGCGTGTGTCCCGCTGCGAAGGACTCGCATCGTTTCTTCTGTGCCCTGGCCGGAAGATTCGAAGATGCAGTCTACTGCTCGGCCGCATGGCAACCCTGGCAAAGGAGAACGACTGGATGGTTTGAGGCCCTGCCAACTCCTTCGCTTGGCTGGAAGAGACTGCTGGCACCTTGGCCAAGCAGAACCAGAGGTGCGAAGAACGGATGAACTGCCTGCGAGACGGCTTTTACGCCCGCCGCACTCTCCGTGAAATTCTTGAATTTCCTACGAGTTGCACGTGGGCGGAAGGCACAGCCTTTGTTACGCCGATGCCCTTCGTCCATAGGGCGCTTTACGAAAGCCGGAAGCCAAGGTGGCAAGTCTGCTGCCGTTTCGCATGCAGAGAGAAGATGATGAGCGCCTGGACCATGGGTGAGTTGACAGATGCAACGACCCCTAGTCTCCTGTTGCGTGGATTTAGAAGATGGGGCGAGCTGCTCGGCATTCGATTGGAAGACCTGAAGTGGCCCCCGGTTCTACTTGGATCCAAAATTCTTCCCCTGAAGTGGCGGGAATCGGCGCTTCTGTGGCTGCATTGGTGTCTACCCTGCAACGCGCGCCGCTCCCACTGGACGCGGGGAAGAGTAAATCCTGCGTGTGCCAGGTGTGGGGAGCGGGAGACGCTCCCCCACCTCTTAGTTGAATGCCCTGCCGTCCGGATTCTTTGGGATCGTCTGAAAACGGCCCTTCGGATACCGGATGGTGGCAATGTTGGAAGTGTCTTCAGTCTTGTCTTCGTGCGGGACGCCCTCAGTCCAGCCGCAGCGCTGGCAGCACTTTGCTGCATTCGTGGTATCGTGGCGGCCTGGAGTGATGCCGAAGATGAAGGCGGCATCGTTAGGGACGTCATCGAGTATGCTTCTCGCTTCCTGCAGAGAGCTCTCCGATGGCCCCATCTGGGAAAACTGAAAATGGAACTAGAAGGCATCCTGCAGAGGATGGGCGCTCCCAGCAGTTTTCTGTGATCCGTTACCGGCCCTCCGAATTTTTTTTTTTTTTTTTTTTTGTGGTTTGTTTTTCTTATTTATTTTGTTTTTGTTTTCTCTCCATCCCCCTCCACTGCCGAGGAAAGCCACACCGGGCTGCGTCCCGGTGTCCCGGCAGTTCCGGTATTGCGTGGCCGTCAGTGGGGCCTTGTACCACGTTCTGTATTGACCGTCATAATGTTTTTAATAAACGTCCCGGCGTATCCGGGTGGCATCGCCGAAACCTGGAGGAAGTTGATGGAGGGGAAACTGGTCACAGAACTCTCGGACTGAGCGTTTTATTTTGTCCCAGTCAGCGAGAGTCTGCAGTTCGCAACTACGCAGGAATGCGCGCAGATCTTCGCGCGCTCCTGCGAGTCGCAACCAGTCCCCCAGCAGGCGCCACGCTTCGGATGGTGGACCTCTGTCGCGCGGATGAATGTTGATCACTAGTCGAGGGTGATCGGACAGCTCCGACGCAATTGCTCCTCGAGTCCCCACCCGCGTACACAAGTGGTTATCGAGGAACACGTGGTCGATTCTGCTTCTCGCCACGGCTTCATCGGCCAACAAGTTGCGTGTGTGCATAGCCGCACACAACTCGTTGACCAATTGTGCTTGTATGTCGGGCGCTTCCGACAGCAGGCGGACGTTGAAGTCTCCCGCTATCAGATGCGGCTGCCGCACGCCTGCTTCGGCCAGCCAGTCTCGCCGCAGGGTTTCGAAGAACGCAGTGCGTTCTGCTAGCCTGTGACTGGTGCAGGGCGCGTACAGGTTCGTGACTACGAGGTCGAATCGATTCGGACCACTTAAGGACAAGTTGTCCGACTCGACATTCCTCGTCGAACTGTGCACTGCGCACCGCATTGGCGACGGCCGGCTTCAGCAGGAAGGCCACTCCGCGGTAGTGGTCTCCTACACCACGCCAAAGTAGCCTAGCCCCTGTGAGCCTCTCGTTTTCCTGAACGTCCTCTGCTCTCAGGGCATGCACC
This sequence comes from Raillietiella orientalis, assembly GCA_036172245.1. Lineage (NCBI taxonomy): Eukaryota > Metazoa > Arthropoda > Ichthyostraca > Raillietiellida > Raillietiellidae > Raillietiella > Raillietiella orientalis. Next base: position 3,710 of record JAYWIR010000150.1, read on the forward strand.
TCTTGAAGAAGTGCCAGATCGAAAGGTCGCAGGGTGTCGGCCACGCTACGCCTCTTGCATTCGCTACGCAGCCCGTTGACATTCCAACAGGCTATACGCAGCTGCCGGCAAGAGGCGATTCCACGCATCATGCTGCGAGACTTCAACCTGGTGCTCCTGCAAGAGACGCACGTTCTCAGAGCAGGAGATTTCCAGGAAATCGAAAGCATCGCAGGAGGGCGGCTACTGTGGAGGAACGGAAACGACCGCTCCTGCGGAGTGGCGTTTATGCTTAAGCCAGCCGTCGACAACGCACTGCGCAGCGTCAGGTTCGACGAGGACAGTCGAGTTGGGCAGCTTGCGTTAAAGAGGTCCGACTCGATCGATTTCGTGGTGACGAACCTGTACGCTCCGGTGAGCAGCCACAGGGCCGAGGAACGCACTGCGTTCTTCGAATCCCTGCGGCGAGACTGGTTGGCTGAAGCAAGCGTACGGCGGGCGCACCTCATCGCGAGCGACTTCAATCTCCTCCTGCTTGCAGGTGCGCCCAGCAGTCGAGCACAACTGGTCAACGAGTTGTGCGCAGCAATGAATGCGCGCAACTTGTTGGCCGGTGATGCCGGGAGAGATCGGAACATCGATCACATGTTCCTCGACAACCAATTGTGCACGAAAGTGGGAACTCGAGGAACGCTCCCGGCAGAGCTGTCCGACCATCCACGGCTCGTGCTCGAGTTGCATCCGCGGAATAAGGGCCCTCCCTTGAAAACGTAGCGCCTGCCAGGGGACTGGTTGCGCCTCGCAGAGCGGCGGAACCTCTACGCGCCTTCCTGCGAGGATTCCATCTTGAGACGCTCGCGGACTGTGACGAAATGAAGTGCTCAGTCCGCGAGTTTTGCGACCAGTTTCCCCTGGAACGTCTTCCGCCTAGCTTCGGCGATGGGGTCAGGAACGAGCGGGCCTACCTTCAGGACCGCTGGTATTCCAGGCGTTTCGACATCCGTCGCTTGGCGGAATTCAAAGCTGAGGCGGAGAGGCAGGCCTGGCAGTCAGGCTCGGCCTGCTTGCTGGACCATCAGAGCCAAGAACGCTCCAGCCTAGCTCAGGTAAGCCGCATCGTGCGGAAGTTTTATTCCTCCTTGGACGCGGCACTAATACCGGAGCGCCATTTCGCACAGCGCCTGCTGCAGGATAGCCTCCCCGCGCTCAAGGAGGAGGATCGTTTCTGGTTCGGAGAACCGTTCACGATGGTGGAGGTCGTCTCCGCCATCAACAGGCTGAAGAACAGGAAGGCACCAGGGGAGGACAGGCTGCCCGCGGAGTTTTACAAACACTTCTCGCCAGAGCTGGCCCCCCTGGTGCTCAGGTTAAGTGCGCTGATCCGCGAACACGGCGAAGTTCCCGCCTCGTTCCGGTCAGCAAAAGTACGTCTCCTACCGAAGACAGGAGACTTACGCAACATTGGCAACTGGCGTCCCATCACAGTAGTGAATGCGGACGCAAAGTTGTATGCCAAGTTGTGGGCTGAGCGTTTGAGGCGGGTGGCCGCTTCCGTGGTGAGTCCCGAGCAGACCTATGCTGTTCCCGGACGAACCATGGAGGCCAACCTGCTTCTCGCCAGAACATGGTGGCAGTTGCGACAACGCGTTGCCCATGAAGGTCAAGGGAGTCTTGTGCTCCCCTCTGACCAGGAACACCGGATGGAGGGTGGGAGGGACTCGGCGGAAGCCTTTGCAGACGCGGTCGACTTGCGCAAATCATTCGATTTTCACCCGGATTTCTCCGGGTCGTTTATTAAAAAAATAAACTTTGTAAACAAATTATTAATGGCAGTTCCAATGCTCCAGCCAGAAGCTAAGAACCACAACGCCTGCCAATTCACCGGTTTCTAGACCGGTACGGTTCACCAAGGCAGCAGGGAAGAGGGGAAAAACAAAAAAACTAAACAAAAAAAAAAAAAAACACAAAGGGTGGGAGGGAACGGGAAGGGATCACTGTTGCTGCTGGGGCCGCATCATCCCCCTCAGGATGCTGGCAAGCTCTTGTTTGTTGTAAACATCCAGGTGGGGCCATCGCGACGCCCTCCTCAGGAATTCGGAGGCGCACTGCATGGCTTCCTGATCGCTAGGTCCTCCCGTCGCCGTGACCAGTCGGCGACGATGCCACGAAGGCAGCACAAGGCTGCTATCGAGGACGCTGGCTGCAGGGCGTCGGCAACGAAGAAGGATTTTAGTGCGTATCTGGGGTTGCAGCAAGGGATACCGATGGCCGCGGCAAAGCGGAACCAAAGGGGCGGAAGGGCATCACAATCCACTAGGAGGTGGGGGAAGGATTCCTTTTCCCCGCACCTTACACAATTAGGATCCACCGCTCCCCAGGTACAGTGGTGTCGACGGGCGTTGCAGGGCAGTCCCCAGTGCTGCAACAGGAATGCCGATTGTTGCCATTTTAGGGGGAGGATGGAAGTGTTCATAAGAATCGCGGGCCACTTCAGATGTTCAATCGGAACATCCAGCAGCGCTCCCCAGCGCAGAATTCTATTAGGAGGCGTACTCGGTGTCGCAACATCAGTTAGCTGGCCCGTCTTCCACTCTCTCTGCTTCTTCTCCTTCCCGGAGATTTTTATTGTAACCTCTCACTTCTCCGCAACATCGCTGTGCTGTTGTTCCACTTGGGAGTCCAGCGCAGCAGCGAGGGGGGTTCTTCCTGACCACGCTCTCTTCTTAGGATACTCCACGATCTCACAAAGCGTGCACCTTCTGTAACACCCAAACAGGAACCTTCGTTCCTGATGGGAGGGTTGCATGCCTAACTGGTCCCACGTACGAACGGTTTCCTGCAACCAGGCACTACCGTTCACGGGGAGACAGGTGATCCATCCTTGATGTTTCCTTGCCAGCGCAGCCCCCCTCGTAGCTGAAGGCCACATCGGTTGATGCGGCTTTGATAGAGTGCAAGAAACGACGTAAGTCCCTTCTTGTCGGTGGCTTGCTGAAGGAGGAGACGTGCAGGGACGCACCAACAGGTGCACCACAACTCCGGCACAAGTGCCAAAATCCGGAACTGGAGCTGCAGCTCCAGCCGCTCCAATGTCAGGAGGCCGAGACCACCGTCCCGACGCGGAGCGCACAAGTTCTTCAGGCGGACTCGGGGCGTCACGTTGCCCCAAAGGGCGATACGGAGAAGGTCCTTCGTCCGCTTTTTGATCCTCTCTGTGGGGGGACAAACAAACAGCAGGGAACGGAGTAGAGGAGCCGCGAACATGTTCCAAACCGCGGCCCTTTCAGGCAGGAAAAACCTGCCGCCTCGGAACGGGCCGATAGCCGTCTCTACTTTTTGAAAGCAGGCGGACCACGCTTCCGCTGGGGAGTAGTCCCCCAACGGCACACGAAGGTACTCGAAGTACCTCACCGTGGGGATCCCCAAATGGACCCAGTCCTGCTGCCCTGCCCACGCCGCACCAATTGGCATCACGGACGACTTCGCCCTGTTCACTGTAAGCCCTGTTCCTCGATTCAGCAGGTCGAAGAACTTCTCGACCGCCGAAGCCGGGGTGAACATAGGGAGCAGTAGCAGGTTGTGGTCCGCATATGCTGAAACCGCAGGCGTTCCGGCGCACTCATATGGCAGGTTAGCCAGTGTTTCCCTGTACGCTTTCAGTACCAACTCAAAGTAGGTACTGAAGAGCAAGGGGCTCAGGCTGTCTCCTTGCCGGATACCACTTCGCACCGGCACGCCGTAAACAGTATGCCCGCTGAAAGTAACATTGATTAGCGCATCGTGCCAGCTAGAGCGCAGATAGGCCAATAATGAGGCCGGGAAGCCCAAGCGTTTTAAAAGCTTCCGCAGTAGATTCTGGTCGACGCTCTCGAATGCTTTACGCAAGTCGACAGCGACCGCAAGTGCTGCCTCCCCCATCCGACCATGCGTCGCATGACTGACGGACTCACCGGAATTCCCGGTGCGCATCAAGCCCCTTTCGTGTTGGGGCTCTAGCCAGGTGGAAGCGTGGAACAGGTTCGCCTCCATGCTTCGCCCTGGAACAGCATACGTCTGTTCCGAGATGACGAAGGCGTTTGCAACCCGTCCCAAACGCTCAGCTTAAACCTTATCTATCAACTTGGCATCCGCATTCACTATTGTGATGGGACTCCAGTACTTCATGCTCCTCAGATCTCCTCACTTAGGGAGAAGCCGCAACTTTGCCGAACGAAACGAGGCGGGAACGTCACCTGTCTCGCGTATCAGCAAGGTGAGTTGATGTACCAGGGGGGTTAGCTCAGCCATCAAAGTTTGATAAATCTCCGCGGACAGGCCGTCCTCCCCTGGAGCCTTTCGCCTCTTGAGCTTTCCGATGGCCGAGATGATCCCGCCCATCCTGAAAGACTCGTCGAGGAACTTTTTCTCCTGCTTCCCAAACGCAGGAGCGCCTTCCGGAAGCAGGACTCGTGAGAAATCCCGCTCGGAAGGCGTTCTTGCGTACAGGGAGGAGTAAAACCGCCGCAGCAGACCGCGGATTTGAGCGCGTGCCGAACGCTCCTGGCCCTGATCGTCCAGCAAGCTGGCCGATCCTGACTGTCAGGCTTGCCTCTCGGCTCCCGCTGTGTATTCCGTCAGCCTGCGGATGTCGGGGGACCTGGCGTAGCGACGAGCCTGCAGATAGGCTCTTTTGTTACGTACCCCGTCCTTAAATCTCGCAGGTAGGCGGTGCAGAGGGAACTGGTCGCAGAACTCCTGGATCGACCGTTTAAAGCGGTCCCAATCCTGAAGTGTATGCATCTTAAAGCTCCGTATAAACAAGCGGAGATGTTCCGTCGCGTCCAGGAGCTTCAGCCAGTCCCCTGGCAAACGCCACGCTGACGAGGGGGGGCCCCTGTCGCGCGGATGGATTTCAATCACGATTGGTCGATGGTCGGACAACTCGCACGGCAACTTGCAGCGCCTGCTTACACGAGTGCACAGGTGATCTTCAAGGAACACGTGATCGATGTTGTCCTCCATTCCTGGTACACTGGCCAACAAATTACAAGTGTGCACCGCCGCGCACACCTCGTTGACCAGGGCACGTTCGTGATTCGGCCCTTCCGATTTCAGACGAACGTCAAAATCGCCTGCAACCGGATGGGCATTCCGCACGCCTGCCTTGGTCAACCAGTCGCGATGGAAGGCAAGGAAAAATACTTTCCTGGCCCTCCTGTTCGTCAGGGCCGCTCCGCTCAGGCCTAAACGTTCGAAACGATCAGGTCGATCGAGTCGGACCAGCTGAGAGTCAGCTGACCGACACGACCGTGATCGTCGAACCAAACTCCACGTGCGGCGACCTCGATGGCGGGCCGAAGCAGGTTGGCGACAGCACAACTTCTCGATGTTCCACACCGATACCACAGCCGCCCTCCGTTGATGCGTTCGATCTCCTGGGCTTGTTCTGCAGAGATCACATGGATCTCCTGCAGCAGAACAAGGTCGAACGATCCTAGAATGGCGGCCATGTCTCGTCTCCTGCCGGCGTCTGTCATGCAGTTCACGTTCCAAATGGCGATGCGCAGACGACGGCGGTAGGAGATTCCCGGCATTACTGCCGGGAAGATGACGGTGTGGGATAACGCGCCACTTCCGAGGCGGGTGAGATGACCATTAGGGTTTCAGCCTCCTCAGGCACCTTGGGTACCTTACCGTCTTCAACCCCCTCCATCTCCTCCGTGTCTGTGCGTGGTGGTCTCTCGGGTGACGATTCCTGGCATTCTCCCACGCTCATGGCACCCTCGCAGTCGGAAGTCATCTCCACGCCTTCGACCTGGAGAGGGGCTTTCCGGGGTATGCTGGACTTCCTTCCACCCTTCCGGCGGGGTGCCGCGGAGATGGAAACTTGGTTTCCGGCCTTCGCTTCGGGGTCGAAAGTTACCGAATCCTCGGTGGAGGCCGGACGCCTCACTGCCTTTTTGCCAGCCTTGGAGGGGTCTGGCTGCAACGATGCAGCCAGCTCCTCCGCCGCACGCTCGAAGGCGGCGTCATCGCTGACGGTCTCGAAGGCGGCGTCATCGATGACGGTCTCGATGACGGACGCTTCCGCCGGTTCGCTCCCCACGCTGTTGACATTTTCAACAGTAAGTTGCTGGTCGGTAGCAGCGATTTCTACCTTGCGGCGTTCGGCGGGGACGCGTTCCACGACGACGCTGCATTCTTTTAAATTCTCGCTAACCTGCTGTTTTTTATTTTGGTAGGCGAGCTTTTTTTCGATTCGTCGTTCTTTCTTCGACTTTTTTTTCTTTTTCTCTGTGACTTCTTGCCATTCCAACACCTGACCGCTTTTGTTAATCTTTTCGGCATTCGTTGTCGGGATGTTGGCTGAGGCCTGGACCACGGGAGTGGGTGGCACAGCTTGAGCGGCAGCCTTCGCCGCCAGTTTTTTGTGCAGCAGCCGCGCGCGTTTTTTTAGGTTCCTAGAGGAAATCACGCGCACAGCGGATTGTGAACACACTTCCTTCGTGTGGCCCATTGTCCCGCATACCAAGCACTGTACGTTGGGGCACCTCCTTTTAAGGTGTCCCGACGTGTTGCAGAAGTTACAGTATTTGGGCTTCCAAACGTACCAGAGGTCGACGCTTTCTCCGCCGACCACCAGTTTGTGGGGAAGGGTAGAGCTCTGCCGATCGGTTACACTGGCAGCCGTGAGGCCGCACTGAACTCTTGTATTGTCCTCGAAAGGACTAGGCTTGCTCCATACTGCATGGACCGTGCCTTCTTTTCATAACGCGGCGCGTAACTGTTCTTTCCGCATCCCCGCGGTAACTCCTAAATGGTGGACCACCATACTGTGGTCCGCCGTAACGGGAAGGAGCCTGCGTGTCCCCATTACCACGGGGGTTTTAAGCAGACGTTGGGACAGGTCTGCATGTTTGCAGATCACCTCTACGTACTGCCCCCCGCTAGGAATGATCATAGCGCAGAGCTCCTCTTCTTTAACATCGAGAGCGTGCATTTCCTTCAATATGGCGCGCGCACTCTCAGCAGAATGCAAATTTCCTACCTTGTAGAATAGTGATGGGTTATACCCCTCTTCGACATAGGCAGATAATTCCGTCGCGGCTGCAGGCGATGGCGCCAATACGACGGCGCTCCACGCCCGCGCTGCAGCGGGGACCGGTTTGTGGGGGCGGACGCCCCCACCTCCTTCGCCACTGAAGGCGACGTTGCCGCCGCCCCCTGGCACTCCACCTTCTCTGGAGGCAACGTTGCCGCCGCCATGTGGCACTCCATTTCTTCAGGAGGCGACGTTAGAACCGCCCCCTGACACGTACTGGTGGTCGCGTCAGGCATTGCTGCTTGATCGACCACCACCACACACGAAGCCTACACCCAGGGACGGTTCCCGGCACGAGGAGCACCGAGGAAACACGTCCGCTCTAGCCGACGTAAAGCTTTCGACTTCGTCGACCAGGAGCTCCTTCTGGAGCTCCTGGAACGCATGGTTTTCCCGGCCGTGCTCCAGTCCCACCTGCGCTCCTGCTCGCGCAACGCGTCAATTAATATTGGTTTCAGCGGCCGGCACGTGTACGGCTTGCCAGTCCGCCGCGGTATCCGGCAGGGTGACATCCTGAGCCCCTTGCTCTTCAGCATCTACTTCGAGATGGTGCTGAGGGCATACAGGGTAACTCTGGCAACCCTGCCGAGCTCGTGTCCCAGCACGCCTGCCGTGTCAGCCTATGCAGACGATCTTCTGCTGCTGCTTCCCGGGTCCACCCCGGCGAGTGCACTTGAGGACTTCTTCGAGTTGCTGCGCCGCGGGATGGGCCTGGAGGTGAACAGGGCGAAGTCGTCCATGGTGTTCGTCGGTTCGGCGTGGGCTGGACGGTCGGATTGGATCCGCTTGAGGATATCCACGGGCAGGTGCTTCAAATACCTCGGCGTACCGTTGGGGGACTTCTGCGCAGCAGAAGCCTGGTCCGACCGTCTCCAAAAGGCAAGTTCTACTTGCAGGAACTGGCCGCGTTGTGGAACGCGTTTGCGGCTCCCCTCCTTCGCCCCTTACTTTTTGTTTGCCCCGCCCCTTATTTAATGCGGAAACGAGCAGCGGGCCTCCTGAGGACAGTCCTTTGGGGCAAAGGGAGGTCCCGTGTGAGGCTCAAAGACTTGTGCGCTCCACGTAAGGACGGTGGACTTGGCGTACTTACGCTGGAGCGCATGGAACTACAACTTAGATCGAGGCAGCACAGGGCTGAAATCGAGGCCGCTATGGGCAGGACCCCGCGATGCGGAGTTCCAGGCATATGTGTCATCAGGATACATGCCAGCACTTCGTTATAAGTTCAGTGGGCCACTTAACGGGAGAATCGGTCGTGAGCTCAATGATGAGCTCGTCCGGATAGGCGTTCGCGAGGAGGAACTCCTTGCCATAATGCCTGCTGGCAGGATGGAATATACGAAGATTCGGTGCAAGAACGCAGCACTTGTGCAGCGCCTTCTCCGTACGCCGTTGACCATCAATAACAAGGAAGTCCTACATACCGCGATGGACGACTCTTTTGTCGTTCAATTGTGCGACATCGAACCGGAAATCTCCGACCGCGATGTCGTAAGTGTGCTGGCGAAGTTCGCCACCGTGCACCCTCTGTGGAGGAGGCCAAATCCTCTAAAGGATTTCCCCTCTGTCCACATTGGACAAGCCTCCGCGCGGATCACCGTCGCGAACAGGCGTGTTGTGCCTGAGCAGTTGCAGGTGAACGGCACGGTCGTTCACCTGTGGTTCATCAGCCAGACTCGCGCGTGCGAGCAGTGCGGCAAGGAGGGGCACCGAATTAAAGAGTGCCCCTCTCCAAGATGCCGCTATTGCAAAGATTCCGGGCACGAAATCAAAAAGTGCCCGGTACTTGCAAGAAAAAGAGCCGCAGCGGAAATTCGTCGGGTTCAAGAGACCACTGCACGAAAAGCCGCAGCGGCAAATAAAAAACGTCGTCCGCAAAAACTCGCAAAAAACCACGAGCGATCCGCGGATGAAAAGAAAGCATCCCCGCCCGCAACGCCCCGAAAGGGGAAAGTCACGGCGGGGAAGCCAATTCAAAAGGGGCGCGAGGGTTTGACGCGTGCCGTGCCTTCCCTCTCTGGCGAACTCGCAGGCACTTTTCCGAGCCTGGAACCAGGGAATCTCCGTAACACCCTGGAGGGAAAGGTAGGAAAACAGGAAGATCGCAACAGTGCGAAGACTTCTTGCCCCGTTCCGTTGTCCCTTCCGAGTTCCGGACAGCCCCACTGCAGCGCAGGCCCCACTGCAAAGGCTACGAAAGCCGTAAAAAGCAGCGTCGCGACGAGCAATAGCACGCTGCATGCAGTCGCCCCATCGCCGACTCGGCAGGTTTCCCCAAGTCCCACAAGGGGTGGGGTAAGTTTATTTTTCTATAAAAATACAAAATTTACATTCGCACTCTCATTCACTCAATACAATTATTTTGCACTTGGGGGTCCTTGGGTTTCACTAGAGTTCTGCTTTTCAGGGGGGAATTCCAGCTGCATGGTCCCGGGCGTCGTCCTGGATCCTCTTCAGGATGAATCGGTACGTCCAGGCGTGGATCTTCCCGCAGTTCCTGATGCCGATTTCCCTCTTCAAGAGCCCTTGTAGGATCTCCATCGGTGGTGCGGCTCTTCTGGCTTTCCTCATTTTCCACCACCGCACAAGTATGGCGGTGATGAAGAGGGCTATGGTCGTCCTCACCATGGGATTGTAACAGGGAACATTACCATCCCCATGAAACATCCCGGCGAGGATCTCCATAACGGACTTGTTGGTAAGTCCTATGATCCTTTTCAGGATCAGCCAATCATGCAGGAGTGTGGGACACGTCAAGACGTGAAGTCTCGTGTCGTCGTCTCCACATGCTGCGCAGTCTCGGTCTTCCCGTCTTCCTGTAAAGTGCTGCAATCGGGATCCACTCTGGATTCCTCCGTGATAAAACATCAGGAGCTCATCCTGGGTGCCCGGCGGAAGGTCACTCCTCCAGAGCGTCGTGCCGATCCCTAACAGGTTGAACCGTTCACTCCCGTAGCGTTCGGTGGCTTCCTGGAGGGCACTGGTGTCACCGTCGTTTTCTTGGATAAGCCTTCGGAGGTTTGTTCTGGTTACCCTCGACCATGCGAAGTCGTTGTGGTTGAACCACACTTCGAAGGTCCTGTGGGTAAACCTTCCTAACATCATCTCTGTATACCGAAGTATACGTGTTTGATGTAGGTAGCCTCCTCGCCTCCACTCCTGGATTTGTTGAAGGGTAACTCTGGACCGCTGGTGGATCCAGCTTCTCGTGTCCGGCGGGACAGGAAGCAACCAAGGGATCACCAGCATGGACTCGTCCTGCCAGAGTTCCCTGCTTCGCGGCACGATCTTTATTTGGTGCTTCCGCACCAGCCGTTGCTTCCTCCTCCAGGTCGGGTCGATTTTGTTCCATTTGCCTGCTCGGCCTAGCAGCGCAGTCATCAGGCCTTTCGAGTTGTTTAGCAACAACGCGTAGGCCCTGTGCGCCGCATACGGCCAGTCATCCCAGTAAGTGGCAATGTCCAGGATGTGTCGCGTATCCATGATTTCCATGGAATGTGCAAGCGACTTCATCCCGGAACCGCCTTCTTCCCTGGGACGACACAGGGGTTTCAGTCTTACTCTTGGGAGATAGTGGCCCCAGAGTGTTTTTCTTTGCAGCTTGTCGAACTCCCTAGTAGTGTCCTTGTTCATCCTCGCGAAGGCCGCCCCGAAGAGCACTTTCGGAAGGAGTACTCCGTTCCATATGTTGGCCTTTCGCTTCATCCCAAGGTCCGTTCGGGTGTACTTGGCTGCTTCCTTGGCCGTTTTCCCCAGGATTTCTTTCCACAGCAGCTTCGACGCAGAGCCGTCGCCGATGTAGACTCCCAGGTACTTGGCCGTGTCCACCGTACGGAATCCACTACCCGTTAGAGTGGAGGGATCCAGGATTCCGACGGGCAAAAGCTGGCTCTTCTGGGAATTGATTTTTAAGCCCAAGCCCTGTTCCATCTGGTCCACCACATCCAGAAACGCACGCTGATTTTTCTCTCCCTTGATGAAGAAGAGTAGATCATCGGCGTATGCCAGATGGGTAAGACGCTGGCTATCGATGGTAATCCCACTTAGTCGTCCGCTCTTCTCGATAAAGGACGACAACGCCTCCATATAGATGACGAACAGCATCGGACTTAGCGAGTCGCCCTGTCGGACTCCTCGTTCCATCCTGATTGCTGCCGTCTCCTGGCCGTTGATACTGATCCGGCAGTACTGGTTCTGGAGTACCGCCCTCACAAAGTTACTGAAGTGTTCCGGAAGCCCTAGCTTCTCCAGAAACTTCAGCAGCATCCTGTGGTCGATGGAGTCGAAGGCCTTCTCCATGTCAGTGAACACCAGCACCAGGTTCTCGCCGACGTATCGACTGAGTCCAACAGTGGCCTGGGCACACTTGACATTGTCCGACATGTGTCGTCCTGGGACTGCACATGTCTGGACCGGAGAGATCAGCCTCGACATGACCTTGCGTAAGCGGTTGGAACAGATCTTCGCCAACCACTTGGCATCGGAGTTTAGAATCGAGATTGGCCTCCATTGGGCGATCTGGGTAGAGTCGCCTCCTTTCGGCAGCAATCTCATCCGACTCTCGTAGAAGGACTGAGGTAGTCTGCCTTCTTCCCGGATGCAGAGGGTCAACTGGTGGAACAAGCGCAGGTAGGCGTGCGGGTACCGCTGATAGTGCGTGATGGGTACACTGTCAGGGCCCGCTGCCACGTCCTTGCGAAGTTGCCCAAACGCAGTCTTCACCTCTTCTTCGGAGAACTCCTCCTCCAGTCTGTTCCGCTGGAGGTCGTCGATCCTCTTCTCGAGATAGCTCAAGAAGGCCTGTTGACTAGAGCGACACAGCTGTTGTCGCCTGAAGTGTTTCGTGTAATGCCTGTGAAAGGCATCCACGATGTCCTCAGACGACTGTCGCTTTTGGCCGTCGTACTGGATGCAGAAGATATCTGTTGCCAGATTTCTCTTCTCCAGCACGCCGACTTCCTTTTTTATGTTATTGAGGACGTACCGACTCTCGTACTGATCGAAGTACTTTGAGAGGGAGCGATCTTGGATGTTCAGCTCCCGGTACGCCTCTTGCCTCAAGCGCCTATCCCCGAACTGCATGTTCGCAAACAGGTGTATCCTGTGTTTCAGGCTGTCCCAGTCGGCGACTCTTCGGATTGTTGTTGCCTTCAGAATCGTCTCCAGGACAGCCTGATGTCCGGGATGAATTTCGAACCAGGCGGGCATGCTGATGAGCGCCACCCTGGTGCCTTGCCTCCGCCGAGGATTCTCCGTTCTTAGGGAAAACCGCACCAGGGGGTGATCGGACACCGTGGTCATAATGTCTCGAAAACCCTGGATGCGATTCCCAAGTTCGGTGCTGTGCAGGACGTGATCGATTGGCTTGTGGCTTGCTGTTCGCCAGACCAGTCCGAACTCCCCGGATAGCCGTCGATACGCCGTCCTTCCTCTGGCGTCTTCCGAATGAATGATCTCATCCAATATGTTGAGATCGCCAGCAACAATCACGACGTCCTTTGGGGCAACCTTTTCACGGAGTGCTGCATGCAGCGCCTCCGCACAACGATGTTTTAGCCTGTGCGGTCCGTACACGTTCACCAGGATGAGGTGAACAGTAGCGGACCAGGCGAGTCGCACGCCGATGATTCGTCCGGGTTGGGGACAGAACACTTCCAGAATAGTGGGGGCCAAGTTGTTCTTGATTAGGACCGCCACTCCCTGCGTGTTCCGTTCTCTCTCGCTGACGAAAATCTGCCCGTTGTATCGCCGTTCCATTTGCTGACTAATCTCGAGACCCATCTTGTGGGTCTCCTGCAGGCACACTATGTCTTGTTGTGCGATGGTCCGCACAATCCTTCTTCTTTTTCCCTAGTCGACCATACCGTTTACATTCCAGGAGGCGATGTTCAGCCTCCTGGCGGTCGATAGGGAAGAGGCCATAAAAGGGGAAGACCTATTTCTTGGCCTTCCTGTGCTTCTTCTGTCTGCGAGAGCGTGCTCTTCCAGACAATGAAGAAGCAGCGGGCTTCTCGCTGCCGGCGTCACTCTCTGTTCCGGTGAGGTCGGTTACTTCCGCCTCCTCCGTCGAGTGTTCGTCCCGCTCGATCTGTTTTCGAGATAGCGTCTCTATCTGGACCTTGGCGCAGAAGTTCGCCTTTACGTCGAGAAGCTGTTCCTCTAGCTTTTCGCGCTCGGTGACCTCCACAACCTGGTTGACCTTCTCCTGTGCATTGCAGATCTTCTGCAAGATTTTCTCTTGCTGAGGACCGCTCTGCACCTCTAGGACTACATTAGCCAGTGATGCCAACTCCTCCGTAGATTGCAGGGCCTCCTGTGACACCGGAGTGGCTTCGGCTTTTTCTTCTTCCGCGCCTTCCTGCGCTACCTCCATCTTCTCGCCTTCTTGCTCTTCACCTTCCAGGATAAGAGGGGTTTCTTGCTCCTTGACGAGCATCCTTCTCTTTCCTTTCTTCCCTACCTGTATGAAGCCGTCTTCCGATACCGGGACGGCTTCTTTCACCTTCTTCGGCCTTCCTGCCTTCTGAGGCTGTTCGGCCTCCTTGATGTTTCTCTCTCTCACGGGAGAGAGACCTCGAATCCTTCTGCAGTTTTCAAACTCCGGACAGCTCCATTTCGCATGTCCGTGTTTCTTGCAGAAGGAGCACACCTCCGGCTGCGGGCAGTTTCGTACTTGATGTCCTAGTTTGCCGCAGCGGAAACAACGACACGTTGGGCAAGCCCCGGCCCTGTGGCCGAACTGCTTGGACCCGGTGCAGAATACCGGTTGTTGCCGTTAACGCACATTCACTCCCTGGGATTGTTCGTCAATAACGGCCAATGCAGGGATCACCGCTCCCTCCCTCAACTTCATCTTGGCGATCATGTCGCCAGAAAATATGTTTCCAGAGAAGTTCTGGAAATCAAGGTCCAGAACTTCCCCAAACTGCTCCAAGTAATTCCACACCGCTAGTTGCAGTGTGAAAATGGAGGTGCCGTTTAAAAAGACGGTTGTGTATGGCATCTCGCCAATACCACAAACCATCCGTCCTTGTATATTGATCCCATTCTGGATCAATTTCTCTCTAATGTTTTCACAGTCTGTAAAGACTGTGAACCCGTTGTTCGATGGAATGATCGCCTGAATGCGATCAAAGTCTATGTCCGTCTTGTCGAGGGACAAATAGACCTCCCTGATGTTATTAAATTTTATTAGCCCCGTCTTGAAGATAATGGGCTTCACGTTGGGGCCTATTTCGACTAGTGGTCGGTCCACTTTTAGTACTTTTCCGCTAAGCGGCTTACCGAATTTCCTAGGTGGGTGGACACTCGCCTGTCCAGCCGCCACCGACGCATAAGAAAAGGGCTGCGACGCCGCAGCCGAACAAGATGGCGTCGCTCCCTGCACCGCGTGGACGCCCGTGGGTCCCGCCTGGGACGCCACCGACGTGGGCGCAAACCTCGACGTTGCCGCCGTTACCGCCGCGGGCGGCACCCTCGGCATCGCCGCCGCAGGCGCGACCTTCCCCGCCGCGGTCACGATCCTCGGCGTCGCCGCCGCGGGCACGACCTCCGCCGTCGTCGCCGCGGGCACGACCTTTGGCATCGCCGCCGCCGGCGCAGCAAAGCCCGCCGCGGGCGCGATCCTCGGCATGCCTGCCGCCACCTCGCCGTTGCCGCACGTTACCTCCATGGCTTCCATGGGGGACGACGGTCTCTCCACTCCTCTTCTAGGTGCCTGCATCCTGGCAGCTGGTCTTGCTGCACGGGACCACTGCAGGTCTTTTGCCGCGATCTCCTCGCCGCTTCTTTTTTTTGTTTCTTCTGGAAAACTTCCCCTCTCCGCGCACGCACGAGCACAATGAACTGATTAAGTTGTCAAGCGCACAATACTTCGAGCCGCGGAGCAAGTTCACCGACTCGGCAGGTTTCCCCAAGTCCCACAAGGGGTGGGGTAAGTTTATTTTTCTATAAAAATACAAAATTTACTTTCGCACTCTCATTCACTCAATACAATTATTTTGCACTTGGGGGTCCTTGGGTTGCACTAGAGTTCTGCTTTTCAGGGGGGAATTCCAGCTGGATGGTCCCGGGCGTCGTCCTGGATCCTCTTCAGGATGAATCGGTACGTCCAGGCGTGGATCTTCCCGCAGTTCCTGATGCCGATTTTTCTCTTCAAGAGCCCTTGTAAAATCTCCATCGGTGGTGCGGCTCTCCTGGCTTTCCTCATTTTTCACCACCGCACAAGTATGGCGGTGATGAAGAGGGCTATGGTCGTCCTCACCATGGGATTGTAACAGGGAACATTACCATCCCCATGAAACATCCCGGCGAGGGTCTCCATAACGGACTTGTTGGTAAGTCCTATGATCCTTTTCAGGATCAGCCAGTCATGCAGCAGTGTGGGACACGTCAAGACGTGAAGTCTCGTGTCGTCGTCTCCACATGCTGCGCAGTCTCGGTCTTCCCGTCTTCCTGTAAAGTGCTGCAATCGGGACCCACTCTGGATTCCTCCGTGATAAAACATCAGGAGGTCATCCTGGGTGCCCGGCGGAAGGTCACTCCTCCAGAGCGTCGTGCCGATCGCTAACAGGTTGAACCGATCACTACCGTAGCGTTCGGTGGCTTCCTGGAGGGCACTGGTGTCACGGTCGTTTTCTTGGATAAGCCTTAGGAGGTTTGTTCTGGTTACCCTCGACCATGCGAAGTCGTTGTGGTTGAACCACACTTCGCGGGTCCTGTGGGTAAACCTTCCTAACATCATCTCTGTATACCGAAGTATACGTGTTTGATGTAGGTAGCCTCCTCGCCTCCACTCCTGAATTTGTAGTAGGGTAACTCTGGACCGCTGGTAGATCCAGCTTCTCGTGTCCGGCGGGACAGGAAGCAACCAAGGCATCACCAGGATGGACTCGTCCTGCCAGAGTTCCCTGCTTCGCGGCACGATCTTGATTTGGTGCTTCCGCACCAGCCGTTGCTTCCTCGTCCAGGTTGGGTCGATTTTGTTCCATTTGCCTGCTCGGCCTAGCAGCGCAGTCATCAGGCCTTTCGAGTTGTTAAGCAACAACGCGTAGGCCCTGTGCGCCGCATATGGCCAGTCATCCCAGTGAGTGGCAATGTCCAGGATGTGTCGCGTATCCATGATTTCCATGGAATGTGCAGGCGACTTCATCCCGGAACCGCCTTCTTCCCTGGGACGACACAGGGGTTTCAGTCTTACTCTTGGGCGATAGTGGCCCCAGAGTGTTTTTCTTTGCAGCTTGTCGAACTCCCTAGTAGTGTCCTTGTTCATAATCGCAAAGGCCGCCCCGAAGAGCACTTTCGGAAGGAGTACTCCGTTCCATATGTTGGCCTTTCGCTTCATCCCAAGGTCCGTTCGGGTGAACTTGGCTGCTTCCTTGGCCGTTTTCCCCAGGATTTCTTTCCACAGCATTTTCGACGCAGAGCCGACGCCGAAGTAGACTCCCAGGTACTTGGCCGTGTCCACCGTACGAAATCCACTACCCGTTAGAGTTGAGAGATCGAGGATTTCGACGGGAAAAAGCTGGCTCTTCTGGGAATTGATTTTTAAGCCCAAGCCTTGTTCCATCTGGTTCACCACATCCAGAAACGTACGCTGATTTTTCTCTCCCTTGATGAAGAAGAGTAGATCATTGGCGTATGCCAGATGGGTAAGACGCTGGCTATCGATGGTAATCGCGCATAGTCGTCCGCTCTTCTCGATAAAGGACGACAACGCCTCCATATAGATGACGAACAGCATCGGACTTAGCGAGTCGCCCTGTCGGACTCCTCGTTCCATCCTGATTGCTGCCGTCTCCTGGCCGTTGATCTTGATCCGGCAGTACTGGTTCTGGAGTACCGCCCTCACGAAGTTGCTGAAGTGTTCCGGAAGCCCTAGCTTCTCCAGAACCTTCAGCAGCATCCCGTGGTCGATGGAGTCGAAGGCCTTCTCCATTTCAGTGAACACCAGCACCAGGTTCTCGCCGACGTATCGACTGAGTCCAACAGTGGCCTGGGCACACTTGACATTGTCCGACATGTGTCGTCCTGGGACTGCACATGTCTGGACCGGAGAGATCAGCCTCGACATGACCTTGCCTAAGCGGTTCGACCAGATCTTCGCCAACCACTTGGCATCGGAGTTTAGAATCGAGATTGGCCTCCATTGGGCGATCTGGGTAGAGTCGCCTCCTTTCGGCAGCAATCTCATCCGACTCTCGTAGAAGGACTGAGGTAGTCTGCCTTCTTTCCGGATGCAGAGGGTCAACTGGTGGAACAAGCGCAGGTAGGCGTGCAGGTACCGCTGATAGTGCGTGATGGGTACACTGTCAGGGCCCGCTGCCACGTCCTTGCGAAGTTGCCCAAACGCAGTCTTCACCTCTTCTTCGGAGAACTCCTCCTCCAGTCTGTTCCGCTGGAGGTCGTCGATCCTCTTCTCGAGATAGCTCAAGAAGACCTGTTGACTAGAGCGACACAGCTGTTGTCGCCTGAAGTGTTTCGTGTAATGCCTTTGAAAGGCATCCACGATGTCCTCAGACGACTGTCGCTTTTGGCCGTCGTACTGGATGCAGAAGATATCTGTTGCCAGATTTCTCTTCTCCAGCACGCCGACTTCCCCTTTTATGTTATTGAGGACGTACCTACTCTCGTACTGATCGAAGTACTTTGAGAGGGAGCGATCTCGGATGTTCAGCTCCCGGTACGCCTCTTGCCTCAAGCGCCTATCCCCGAACTGCATGTTCGGAAACAGGTGTATCCTGTGTTTCAGGCTGTCCCAGTCGGCGACTCTTCGGATTGTTGTTGCCCTCAGAATCGCCTCCAGGACAGCCTGATGTCCGGGATGGGTTTCGAACCAGGCGGGCATGCTGATGAGCGCCGCCCTGGTGCCTTGCCTCCGTCGAAGATTCTCCGTTCTTAGGGAAAACCGCACCAGGGGGTGATCGGACACCGTAGTCATAGTGTCGCGAAACCCCTGGATGCGGTTCCCAAGTTCGGTGCTGTGCAGGACGTGATCGATTGGCTTGTGGCTTGCTGTTCGCCAGACCAGTCCGAACTCCTCGGATAGCCGTCGACACGCCGTCCTTCCTCTGGCGTCTTCCGAATGAATGATCTCATCCAAGATGTTGAGATCGCCAGCAACAATCACGACGTCCTTAGGGGCGTCCTTTTGCCGGAGTGTTGCATGCAGCGCCTCCGCACAACGATGTTTTAGCCTGTGCGGCCCGTACACGTTCACCAGGATAAGGTGAACAGTCGCGGACCAGGCCAGTCGCACGCCGGTGATTCGTCCGGGTTGGGGACAGAACACTTCCAGAATAGTGGGGGCTAAGTGGTTCTTTATTAGCACCGCCACACCCTTCGTGTTCCGTTCTCCTTCGTTGACGAACATCTGCCCGTTGAATCGCCGTTCCATTCGCTGGCTTATCTCGAGACCCATCCTGTGGGACTCCTGCAGGCACACGATGTCTTGTTGTGCGATGGTCCGCACAATCCTTCTTCTTTTTCCCTGATCGACCACACCGTTTACGTTCCAGGAGGCGATGTTAATCCTCCTGGCGGTCGATAGGCAAGAGGCCATAAAAGGGGAAGACCTATTTTTTGGCCTTCCTGAGCTTCTTCTGTCTGAGAGAGCGTGCTCTTCCAGACAATGAAGAAGCAGCGGGTTTCTCGCTGCCGGCGTCACTCTCCGTACCTGTGAGGTCGGTAATTTCCGCCTCCTCCGTAGAGTGTTCCGCCTGCGCGATCAATTTTCGAGACAGCGCCTCTATCTCGACCTTGGCGCAGAAGTTCGCCTTCACGTCGAGAAGCTGTTCCTCTAACTTCTCGCGTTCAGCGACCTCCACCACCTGGTTGATGTTCTCTTGTGCAGTGCAGATCTTCTGCAAGATTTTCTCTTGCTGAGGACCACTCTGCACCTCCATGATCTCCTCCGCCAGTGTTGCCAACTCCTCCGTAGTCTGCAGAGCCTCCTGCGACACTTTAGTGGCTTCCTGTCTCTCTTCCTTCGCGCCTTCCTGCGCTACCTCCATCTTCTCGCCTTCCTGCTCTGCTGCTTCCAGGATTTGAGGAGTTCCTTGCTCCTTGACGAGCATCCTCCTCTTTCCCTTCTTTCCCACTTCTATGAAGCCGTCCGCCGACACCGGGACAGCTTCTTTCACTTTTTTCTGCCTTCCTGCCTTCTGAGGCTGTTCGGCCTCCTTGATGTTTCTCTCTCTTACGGGAGAGAGACCTCGAATCCTTCTGCAGTTTTCAAACTCCGGACAGCTCCATTTCGCATGTCCGTGTTTCTTGCAGAAGGAGCACACCTCCGGATGCGGGCAGTTTCGGACTTGATGTCCTACTTTGCCGCAGCGGAAACAACGACACGTTGGGCAAGAGCCGGCCCTGTGACCGAACTGCTTGCACCCGGTGCAGAATACCGGTTGTTGCCGGTAACGCACATTCACTCCCTGGGATTGGTCGTCAATAACGGCCAATCCAGGGATCACCGCTCCCTCCCTCAACTTCATCTTGGCGATCATGTCGCCAGAAAATATGTTTCCAGAGAAGTTCTGGAAATCAAGGTCCAGAACTTCCCCAAACTGCTCCAAGTAATTCCACACCGCTAGTTGCGGTGTGAGGATGGAGATGCCGTTTAAAAAGACAGTTGTGTATGGCATCTCGCCAATACCACAAACCATCCGTCCTTGTATATTGATCCCCTTCTGGATCAATCGCTCTCTAATGTTTTCACAGTCTGTAAAGACTGTGAACCCGTTGTTTGATGGAATGATCGCCTGAATGCGATCAAAGTCTATGTCCGTCTTGTCGAGGGACAAATAGACCTCCCTGATGTTATTAAATTTTATTAGCCCCGTCTTGAAGATAATGGGCTTCACGTTGGGGCCTATTTCGTCTATTGGTCGGTCCACTTTTAGTACATTTCCGCTAAGCGGCTTACCGAATTTCCGAGGTGGGTGGACACTCGCCTGTCCAGCCGCCACCGACGCATAAGAAAAGGGCTGCGACGCCGCAGCCGAACAAGATGGCGTCGCTGCCTGCACCGCGTGGACGCCCGCGGGTCCCGCCTGGGACGCCACCGCCGCGGGCGAAAACCTCGACGTTGCCGCCGTTACCGCCGCGGGCGGCACTCTCGGCATCGCCGCCGCAGGCGCGACCTTCCCCGCCGCGGGCACGATCCTCGGCGTCGCCGCCGCGGGCACGACCTCCGCCGTCGGCGCCGCGGGCACGACCCTTGGCATCGCCGCCGCCGGCGCAGCAAAGCCCGCCGCGGGCGCGATCCTCGGCATGCCTGCCACCGCCTCGCCGTTGCCGCCCGTTACCTCCATGGCTTCCATGGGGGACGACGGTCTCTCCACTCCTCTTCTAGGTGCCTGCATCCTGGCAGCTGGTCTTGCTGCACGGGACCACTGCAGGTCTTTTGCCGCGATCTCCTCGCCGCTTCTTTTTTTGTTTCTTCTGGAAAACTTCCCCTCTCCGGGCACACACGAGCACAATTAACTGATTACTTTGTCAAGCGCACAATACTTTGAACCGCGGAGCAAGTTCACTGACTAGGCAGGAGCAGAGCGATCTGCCGACTGTCAGGAAGGTGACTCCGTTGCCGCCTTTTAAATGCGTAGCGAAAGCAACGCCCCCAGAGAACGCAGCGAAAATCCCGGAGGTTTCCGCAACTACTGTCGCGGAAGCCTCCGAAAATCCCGAAGGCGAATGGAAGGTTGTGGAGAGGAGGAAAGAAAAATCTGCAAAAAGAGCTCCTCAACCTCAATCCCTGAGTTCTTCCAAAGGAAAAAGCAGTCGCGGAAATACGAAAACACGCGCCGCTTGTGACTCTTCCTAGGAAAAAGCCAGCCCCTTCAACGCGTGCAAGTCCGCTTCTGTGACCGCCGAGAAGACCATTCCGGTGCAATCGGACGGATGCAAGCGCACGTCGATCGTGCCACCATCAGACTCCGCAAAGGAGTCCGATAGCGCAGCTGAAAGACGCGTAACTCGCGCGGGAGCGAGCGCCCGCAGGGCTGAAGCCTTGAGGCGTGACACACTCGCCGCGGAACGGCGAGAGCTCACCCCGGAAACCACAGGTTCTGAACCCGGGGAGGAGCTCTCGATTACTCTCTGCACAGTTGAGGCCGGTGGCGACCGCGCCCTCCAGCCCGTCGTGCTGCTTACTGCCCGCTCGCCGGGTGGGACGAGCACCACGGTCTCGCTTTCCCATCCGTGATGAGGGCAATCGCGTCTTCTCGTCGTGTTTCTGTAACGTCTTGGAACGTCAACGGGCTCCAACACGAGGAGAAGAGGCGACTAGTGGCTAACGCTCTGCGCGCTTTCGACTTGACGCTCCTGCAGGAGATTCACAGCATCTCCGGAGAGCAGGCTGCCGAAATCGAACGGCGCGCGGGAGGAACACTACTTTATAGGTGCAGCGTTGCACGTACGAGCGGCGTCGCTTTCCTCGTGCGAGGAACTTTGGCGGGAGCGGTGCGCAGCGTTCGTTTCGACACGGAAGGCCGAGTGGGACAGCTTGTACTTGTGGTCCGACTCGATCGACCTTGTCGTAACCAACGTGTACGCGCCGAGTGGTGCTGGACGATTGGCCGAAAGGATTGAGTTCTTCGGTACACTTCAAAGCCAGTGGCTTACTCGATCTCACCCTAATGTGGCCCATCTTATTGCGGGGGACTTTAACGTCCACCTGCTTTCCGAGAATAGATCCCACAAAAGGGAAAAGTTGCTAGCGGAAGAGATGTGCGCGTCCGTGCACGCGTGCAACTTGTTTGCAAGCGACCCTGTTATGGCAGCAACGCCGGACCACGCATACCTTGATGAACACTTGCTCTGTCAAGTGGGTCGGAGAGGTCCCGTGCCGTCCGTGCTTTCAGACCACAACAGGCTCGAGTTCGAGTTGCTCCCGCCAAACAAGGGGCCTCCAAACTGTTTTTGGAGGATGCCGGCAGACTGGCTATGCCACCCGGAGGCGGCTGAGCATCTTCGCCAGTACCTCCTCGGCTTTGCCATAAATGAGCTCGAGGACTGGGACGATCTGAAAAGATCGATCCGCGAGTTCTGCTGCCGGTTTCCCTTGCACCAGCTTGCGTGCGGCTTCGGAGAGGGCGTAGCCAACAGCAGAGATTTTCTGCAGGCCCGCTCCTTTTCCAGGCGCGCGGACGTTGATCGATTATCCGAGTACAAGGCCATGGCCGAGCGCCAAGTCTGGCATTCAGGAGCGACAGTTCTGCTCGACGACCAGGACCGGGAATGCTCGGCTCCAGCCGACGTGCGACGGATAGTCAGGCGCTATTACTCTTCTCTGTATGCAGAGGCACCGACGGAACGCAGCCTCTCCCGGCTCCTTCTGCCGATTGATGCACCTGTTGTAGAGGAGGAGGAACGCGCGCTTCTTGATGAGCCCTTCACGGCAGAGGAAATTTCCTCGGCCACCTCGGGGCTCAAGAGACGAAAAGCGCCAGGCGAAGATGGGCTCCCCGCGGAGTTCTTTCAGTGTTTTGCGGAGGAGCTCGTCCCCCTGGTGCTCCAACTCCCGTCGCTGATGCGAGACTCGGGCGATGTCCCCGCCTCGTTTCGCTGAGCGAAGGTGCGTCTACTGCCGAAAGGCGGAGATTTGCGCCAACTGAACAACTGGCGTCCGATCACATTAGTGAATTCGGACGTCAAGTTGTTCTCGAAACTTTGGGTGGCGCGGATGGGTAGGATCGCGGAAACCTTGGTAAGTCCGGAGCAGACGTACGCTGTTCCAGGGCGGTCCTTGGACGCAAATCTCTTGTTCATCCGCACATGGCTGCAATTGCAGCATCGTGTGGCGGTGGATCGTCGTGCGGAAGCGACGCCTTCGATCTCTCACCGACGGAGGCGCGGGACGCAAAGGGAGACACCGGGAGCCTTGGCGGTTGCAGTCGATATGCACAAAGCTTTCGATTGCGTGAACCAAAAGCTTCTTCTTGAGCCTTTGGAACGTCTGGGTCTTCCGGCATCCCTGTTGGCGTACTTGCGCTCCTGCTGGCGCCACGCGATTACATCCATTGTTTTCAGTGGCTGTCGCGTGTACGGCGTGCCGATACGACGAGGAATTAGGCAGGGTGACAGCTTGAGCCCGCTGCTCTTTAGCATCTATTTTGAATTGGTGCTGGAGGCTTACAGGTTGACGTTAGCCAACCTGCCGAGCTCCTGTCCGGGTTTGCCGGCCGTGGCAGCCTATGCCGACGACCTGCTTCTCCTGTTGCCCATGTCCACCCCGGCGACATCGCTTGAAGACTTCTTTGAGTTGATTCGTCGCGGTGCGGGCGTGAGCGTTAACAGGAGTAAGTGTATGGTTGTTGCGGTGGGTGCGACGTGGGAGGGGCAGTCCGACTGGATCGACCTGGGCATCCCCACGGGCAGGTACCTCAGGTACCTTGGCGTGCCGTTGGGCGACTTCTGCATCTCAGAAGCGTGGTCGGACTGCCTTCGGAAGGCAGAGCGTGTACTTGGCCCGTTTTCAGGAGGCGAGTTCGTCTTGCCGGAACGGGCCTGCATCTGGAACACCTTCGTTGCCCCCCTCCTCCGCCTTCTGTTTTTTGTTTGTCCACCCCTCCAGGAAGTCAAAGTCTGGGCGCAGCGCCTTCTACGCAAAGCGTTGTGGGGCGCTGCAAGATCCCGTGTTAGACTTAAAGACTTGGTGGCGCCGCGTCAGGATGCAGGCTTGGGCATCCTCGACTTAAACAGCATCGAACTGCAGGTGCAGTTTTGCATGCTGCGGCTCTTTGCCAAGCTGTGGTGTACGCCGTGGTGCTTACCCACACGCCTTATACTGAGGCGCTGCACGGGAAGCGAGGGACTGCTTTCGTTGCTACCTCACTTTCAACACACCAGAATAGGGTTTGGCTTCCCGCTGAGGCAGCTGTCCTCACTGCTGGAAGCCCAAAGCTGGATCTCCTTCCGCCCCATGAACATTAATGCATGGCAACAGGAATCTTTTTCATCGTGGGCAGGTTCCGAAGGAACGCGAACGGAAGATCTTCGACGCCTGCGACTTCTCCTCAGTCATCAAATGGACGAAGTCATGCAGGATAAGAAGTTGTCGGATCGTCTGGCCCCCACACCACTCGCCGTAACGCTGTCTGCCCTCAGGGCAAGCAACGACGGTTGCCTACCGGCGGAATGGGAGTTCTCCTGCAAAATAGAGAGAGTCAGTAAGCTCCTCGGCAGCTGGACGACAAAGGAGCTGGTGCAAGCCGCCACACCTCGGAATCGGGCGAAGGGACTGCTTCGATGGAGCGAACATTTAAGTGTGCCCCCCGGAGAGATAGTGGTTCCCCCCGTTTGTTTGGACAGCTCCGTGTTCCCCTTTAAGTGGAAACAAGATGTGCTGCTCTTTTTACATTGTGCATTTCACTGTAATAGGCAGCGAAGCAACGTTTGCGGGGGAGCAGCTTTGCCAAACTGTTTAAGGTGCGGAAAGATCGAGTCTTTTCCGCACCTTTTGCTAGACTGCGGTGACCTCCGGGAACTGTGGCGAAGGCTCACTTCGGCCATCATGCCACAAGGAGGCACTGCCATTGGTCTGCTGCGGCGCTTCTTCAGCAGAAATGGACTTCCGGTTGGCGCGATTGTCGCAACTATGTGTTGCGTTCGCGCCATCGTGAAGGCCCGCTACGCCCTGGAGGTGTCATCGCAGCGAAGGAAGGCTCACCTGCTTGCAGCTCAATTCATGGAGAAGGCTTCAAGGTGGTCTCATCTTCGTGACAAGGTAAATGAGGACATCAGCGGCATACATCGCCGGTTTACACACCTTTGAGAACGGCGTAATCCGGTGACTTCTGCGACCTCTCGCCCACCCATACCCCGTCCCCGTTCGCTCAATAAAATTTCCGGTGCCCATGCTTTTATCCCCGTGTCTTCCAGAGCGATCCCAAAGACCCTTATCCCGTCTTCCTTATTCAATGTTTTTATTTTATTTTGGTTTCTTTGTGTTTCCCGCCCCCCCACACCGTTCAAGAAACTGTTACTCTGGCCTGCGTGTCAGCAATGTTCTTTTCATTCTTGTTCATTCTTCGGTTGGGAGTTTGGTTAACAACTGGTTTATTTTGTATAATTGCTTTTTTTGTGGTTATGTTATATGGAATAAACGCCCCGGCGTGACCGGGTGAGAAATCTCCCGGGCTTGATCTGCGGAGATCACGTGGATCTCCTACAGCAGCACCTGGTCCAAGGATGCCACGGTGGCGGCCACGTCACGCCTCTTGCCGTCGTAGCTTAGCCCGTTCACGTTCCAACAGGCGATCAGTAGACGACGGCGAGAGGCGATTCCCGGCATTATGGCTGGGAAAGTGGCGTCGCGGCACCTCCCGCGAGGCAGGTGTAGGAAAAGTCCATCGGTACGAGGACGGAGACCTCTTCAGGCGCCTGGGGAACCTGTTCGGCCTCCATCCTCACCATCCCTTCCGTGTCCGAGCGTGGAATTCTCTCGGGCGACGGGTCCCGGGAGTTTCCCACGCTAATGGCACCCTCGCTACCGGAAGCCATCTCTTCCCCTTCGTCGGGAGAGACGATCTTCCGGTGCATTGCGGACTTTCGTCCTGCCTTTTTGCGGGGTGCCGCGGAGATGGATGCTGTGTTTCCGGCCATAACCTCGGGGTCGGAAGTGGCCGACTCCTGAGGGGAAGCCGGACGTCTGACGGCATTCTTGCCAGCCTTGGGGGCAACCGGCTGCAACGAGGTAGCCAGCTCCTCCGCGGCGCGCTCGAAGGCGGCGTCATCGAGCGTGGGCTCGATGACTGACGCCGCCGCCTCGCACCCCTCTTTGTTGACTTTGTCAACGGAGGGTTGAGCAGGGGCACCAGCCAGTTCTTTAGCGCCGCATTCGTCGATGCTGGGAATCCGCTCTACAACGACGCAGCAGCTTTTAATTTTTTCGCGGCGCAGAGCGGTTTCGCTCCGTTTCGCCACGTTCTATCTCTTCTTATGGGAGTTTTCCTTGAGGTCGACCTTCTGCCACCCTGGCTCTTGACCCTCGCCCTCGACCTTTTCCGCGTTTTTCGCCGAGGTCTGGGGGCTGGCCTTCGCCTTGGTGGCGGAAGTGACCTCCTTACCAGCAGCACGAGCTGTCAGCTTTTTCCTCTGTTTAGCCGCGCGCTTTCTCGCGTTTATCGCGGACACGACGCGGACTGTGCTTTGGTGGCACACCAGACGGGTGTGCCTCGCTTGTTTGCATTGCTGGCACTGCACGCTCGAGCACCTCATTTTAAGGTGACCAAAGCTGCTGCAGCAGCCGCAAAACTTGGGTTTCCCCACGTACCACACGTCAACGGATTCACCGTTGACGGTGAGTATGTGGGGAACCTCACATCCCTGGCGAACCGTCACTCGCGCTGAACTTAGGCCGCCAAGCACCCCGTCGTAATCGACAAAAGGAGTAAGCTTTCCCCACAGCGCGTGGACAGTTGCGAATTTTTCCCATTCGCTCCGGACGGCCTCCTTAGTCATCCGGAACGTGATACCGGTCAGCTGAATGATCACCGACCGGTCTTCAGTAATTGGAAGAAGCCTCCGGCTGCCCATAATCACGGTGGTTCGCAGAAGTCTCTGCGCAAAAGTTGCCTCCTTGCAGATAACTTCCACAAATTGACCCCCGCTTCTGACGGACATAGCCAGAGGCTCCTCTTTCTGTACGCCGAGAACGCGCATCGCCTGTGAGAAGGCGCGCGCGTTCTCGGGAGAATATAGACCGCCTACCTTATATAGAAGGGATGGGTAATACCCCTCCTCCAGGTAAGCGCGCATTTCCGCCATAGCCGCTGGCGTAGTTGTCGCAGCCACGGCGTTCCAAGCCCTGAGTAGGGCTGGGGGCGCATCCGTGCTGGCGGGAGCCTCCATTGATGCGGGAGCCCCCACCTCCATCTGCTCCGGGGACCAATAGGTCATCGCCCCCGGATCCTCACCGGTGGTGGTATCAGGCATTTCTGCCTAATCCTCCACCCACACCACGCACAAGCACCAACGGAAATGAAACTCAGGAGCAACGAAAAGACACGTCCGCTCGACGCTCCGGAATCTCCAGGACTGGGACCTTTTTAAGGAATCGGTCCGGGAGTTCTGCGAGTAGTTCCCCCTGGATCGCCTGCCCCCCGGATTCGGCGAGGGTGCTTGCAGCCATCGGGCCTATTTACAGGCTCGTGGGTACGAGAGAACCCCTAATGTCCGTAGCCTGGCCGAGTACCGCGCCGGGGCCGAACGCCAAGCCTGGCAATCCGGGTCGGCCAGCTTGCTGGACGACCAGGACCGGGAATGTTCATCCCCGGCGTCGGTACGGCATCTCGTGCGGAGTTTTTATTCCTCCCTTCACGCCAGGGAGTTCCCGGATCGGAACGCCTCTCGGCGCTTGCTTCCGGATGGTGCTCCGGCAATAGGGGAGAAGGAGATGGAAAGCCTGGACGAGCCTTTGACCACCGGCGAAATTCTCGCCGGTATTAAAAGGCTCAAGAGGCGTAAAGCTCCAGGGGTAGACGGCTTGTCCACGGAGATCTTTCAGAGCTACGCGGAAGAGCAGGCACCCCTGCTGCTTAAGTTGATCAGGCTGATCCGAGACGAAGGCGATGTTTCCGCCTCGTTTCGTTCAGCCAGAGTGAGGCTTCTTCCGAAAGGGGGAGACCTCAGGGATTCAAAGAACTGGCGTCCCATCGCGATCGTGAATACGGACGCAAAGCTGATAGTTGCCACCCGGTCACGCCGGGGCGTTTATTAAAACTTCTCTTTGATTCGTGGTACGATGCCCCACTACGGCAAACTCAATGCAGACAGGCGTGACTCTCCTCGGTAGCGGAAGGGGGTGGGAGAAAAAACAAAAAGAAAAATAAAACATAAAAAACAAACAGATTTGGGAGGGTTGGGAAGGGATTACTGATCACTGGGAGGAGGGTCCATCCTTCGCAGGATGCCCTCGATGTCCTTCCGTATAATTCCCAGGTGGGGCCATCTGGTCACAATCCGCAGGTAGCGGACTGCATGTACGACGGCATCCCTGTAGTGGCTCGGTCTTCTGACGTTGCTCCAGCACGTCACAATCCCGCGTACGCAGCAAAGTGCAGCCAGGGTAGCGGCTTGACCCAGGGCATCATGCACGAACAGAAGCCGAAAAACGTCTCTGGGCTGGCTGCCCTCCTGGATCCGTAGGGAGGCACGAAGAGATTCCCACAGAGGTCGGAGGGCAGCACTATCAACAAGGAGGTGGGGGAAAGTTTCCCGTTCCCCACATTTGATGCAGGTAGGATCTACTCGACCCCTGGTCCAGTGGTGGCGGCGTGCGTTGCAGGGTAGACCCCAATGCAACAACAGAAGCGCCGACTCCTTCCACTTCAGGGGGAGGATCCTAGATCCAATTAATACCGGAGGCCACTTCAGGTCATCCGGCTGGATGCCGAGTAGCACGCCCCATCTCTGCAGTCCTCTCGGCTGTACACTAGGGGTACTAACGTCCGCCAGTTCACCCGTGGACCAGCCGCTGATCAACTTCTCCTTGCCTGCGATGCGGCAGGAGACTTGCCACCTAGGCTTGCGGCTGCTGGAGAGCGCCCTCCTTAGAAAGGGCATCACCGTAACTAGGGGGGTTGTCTCTGCCCACGTGCTTTTCGCGGGACACTGGAGTATCTTCCGCAGAGTGCAGCGGGAATAGGCGTTGCGTCGCAGGCAGTTCCACATCTCTCCGTTCTTCTGGTTTATCTTTGCCCACGTGCCAGCTGTCTCCTCCAGCCATGCGGAGGAGTTGGCGGGGCTGCATTCTATCCAGCCGTTTTCCTTTGCCACGGTTGCCATGCGTCCCAGGAGGAGTGCGCATCTCTTGATCTTCGAGCCGCGGCACAGAAGATGAGACGCGAGACCCTCCGTTCCGGATACACGGCTGGCAAAATGTCGGGCCGGAACGCACCATGGGGTGCTCCATAACTTCGCTGCGATGGCCAGGGTGTGCCATCGCAGCTGGATTTCTACTCTCTCCACCGTCAAGAGGCCCAGACCGCCATCCCGACGTCGAGCACACAAGTGCTTTTACTGGACTCGTGGCCTCCCTCTTCCCCAAAAGGCAATCCTCAGGAGGACCTTCGTCCTTTTCTTCATGTCTCTGGGGACGGGGCAAACAAAAAGCAGGGGGCGGAAGATGGGAGCCGCAAAGGAGTTTCACATTGCGGTTCGTTCCGAAAGCAGGAACTTGTCTTCCAAGAACGGGCCGATCGCCTTTTCCACTTTTTGGAGGCAGCCGGACCATGCATCCGAAGGAAAGTAATCTCCAAACGGCACACCGAGATACTTCAAGCACCTCGCCGAGGGGATCCCCAAGCGGATCCAGTCCTGCTGCCCATCCCACGTCGCACCGACTGGCACAACCGACGACTTCGCCTTGTTAACCTGCCGTCCGCTTTCGCGGTTAAGCAGGTCGAAGAAATCCTCGACTGCCTTTGCCGGGGTGGACATCGGCAACAAGAGGAGAAGATCGTCGGCGTACGCTGCTATTGCGGGCGTGCCGGGGCACGAGCTCGGCAAGGGGGCCAAGGTCACCCTATACGCTCTCAGCACCAACTCAAAGTAGGTGCTAAAGAGCAGGAGGCTGAGGCTATCGCCCTGCCTTATGCCCCGCCGCACCGGCACGCCATACACCTTCTGTCCACTGAAACAGACGGTAGACATCGCATTCCGCCAGCAAGAGCGCACGCCCTTTACGGCAGCGTCGACCGCCGGTTTCATGAAAAACGCGACGCCGCAGGTGTATCGGGAGCCGCATTGCCACATCAACCGTCCCCTTAGCCCAACGAACTTTGAAGCCTGGCGGCAGGAACCGTTGCATGGCTGGGCAAAGCACCAGGATGTTTCCCTCCTGGAACTCCGTTGCGCTCTCCTCTCCCCGTACTGCACGGTGGATGAGGTGTGCTACAGCCAGGAGAAGTGGACCCGCCTGGCCGTCACCCCCCTCGAAGACGCACTGTCAGCCCTCAGGGCAAGAGATGACAGTTGCGAAGCGGCGAGATGGGAGGTCGCCTGCACCATCGCAGGAACAACGCGACCTATTGGCGGCTGGAAGACTTGCGAGCTGGCGGACGCCGCCACGCCCCGCCACGTTCCGAAGGGACTCCTTCGGTGGAGCGAACACTTGAGTGTGCCCCTTGAAGAACTTGTGGTTCCTCCCTCGTGTCTGAACACTTCTGTGTTCCCCCTTCCGTGGAAGCAGGATGTGATTATGCTGGTGCATTGGGGTTTTCACTCCAACCAGCGCACGAACCTTGTTTCCGGGGGAGTCGTCTCCCCAAACTGTAAGCGGTGCGGGGAAGTGAAAACGTATCAAGTGAAATCAAGCCATTCCAACACCTGACCGCTTTTGTCAATCTTTTCGGCATTCGTTGCCGGGGTGTCGGCTGAGGCCTGGACCACGAGAGTAAGGGGCACAGCTTGAGCGGCAGCCTTCGCCGCCAGTTTTTTCTGCAGCAGCCGCGCGCGTTTGTTTAGGTTCCTAGAGGAAATCACGCGCACAGCGGATTGTGAACACAATTGCTTCGTGTGGCCCATTGTCCCGCATACCAGGCACTGTACGTTGGGGCACCTCCTTTTGAGGTGTCCAGACGTGTTGCAGGAGCCACAGTATTTGGGCTTCCCCACGTACCAGAGGTCGACGCTTTCTCCGCCGACCACCAGTTTGTGGTGAAGGGTAGAGCCCTCCCGAACGGTTACACGGGCAGCCCTGTGGCCGCACCGAACAGTGATATAGTCCTCGAAAGGACTAGGCTTGGTCCATACTGCATGGACCGTGCCTTCTTTTCCCAACGCGGCGCGTAACTGTTCTTTCCGCATCCGCGCGGTAACTCCTAAAAGGTGGACCACCATACTGTGGTGCGCCGTAACGGGAAGGAGCCTGCGTGTCCCTATAACCACGGGGGTTGCAAGCAGACGTTGGGTCAGATCTGCATGTTTGCAGATCACCTCTACGTACTGCCCCCCTCTACGAATGGTCATAGCGCAGAGCTCCTCTTCTTTAACATCGAGAGCGCGCATCCCCTTTGAAAAGGCGCGCGCACTCTCAGCAGAATACAAATTTCGTACTTTGTAGAATAGTGATGCGTTATACTTTTCTTCCACATAGGCAGATAATTCCACCGCGGCTGCAGGCGATGGCGCGGACACGACAGCGCTCCACGCCCGCGCTGCAGCGGGGAACGGTTTTGTGGTGGTGGACGCCCTCAACTCCTTCGCCACTAAAACGACGTTGCCGCCGCCCCCTGGCACTCCACCTTCTCTAGAGGCGACGTTGCCGCTGTCACCTGGAACTCCATTTCTTTAGGAGGCGACGTTTCCACCGTCCCCTGACACGTACTGGTGGTCGCATCAGGCATTGCTGCCTGATCGACCACCACCACACAGGAAGCCTACACCTAGGTACGGTTCCCGGCACGAGGAGCACCGAGGAAACACGTTCTCTATAGACAACGTAAAGCATTCGAATGCGTCGACCAGAATCTCTTGCTGCAGCTTTTGGAACGCTTGGGCTTCTCTGCGTCATTATTGGCCTATCTGCGCTCTAGGTGACGCGATTCGCAAATCATTGTTACTTTTAGCAGGCATACCGTTCACGGCGTGCCGGTGCGACGTGGAATCCGGCAGGAAGACAGTCTGAGCCCCTTGCTCTTCAGTACCTACTTTGAGATGGTACTGAGAGCGTACAGGGAAACTCTGGCGCACCTGCCTCATGAATGCGCCGGAACGCCTTCGGTTTCAGCATATGCGGACGATATTCTGCTGCTGCTCCCTATGTCCACCTTGGCTTCGGTGGTCGAGAAGTTCTTCGACCTGCTGAATCGAGGAACCGGGCTTACGGTTAAAAGAGCGAAGTCGTCCGTGATGCCAGATGGTGATGCGTGGGCAGGGAAGCAGGACTGGGTCCATTTGGAAATCCCCACGGTGAGGTACTTCAGGTACCTTGGTGTGCCTTTGGAGGACAACTCCCCTGCGGAAGCGTGGTCCGGTTGCCTTCAAAAAGTAGAGACGGCTGTCGGCCTGTTCCGAGGCGGCAGGTTTTTCTTGCCTGAACGGGCCGCGGTTTGGAACATGTTCTAAACTCCTCCCCTCCGTTCCCTGCTTTTTGTTTGTCCCCCCACAGAGAGGATCAAAACGCGGACAAAGGACCTCCTCCGTATCGCCCTTTGGGGCAACAGAAGGGCCCGAGTCCTCTTGAAGGACTTGTGGGCACCGCGTCGGGACGGTGGTCTCGGCCTCCTGACATTAAGCGGCTGGAGCTGCAGCTCCAGTTCCGGATTTTGGCACTTGTGCCGGAGTTGTGGTGCACCTGTTGGTGCGTCCCTGCACGTCTGCTCCTTCAGCAAGCCACCGACAAGACGGGACTTACGTCGTTTCTTGCACTCTATCAAAGCCGCATCAACCGATGTGGGCTTCAGCTACGAGGGGGGCTGCGCTGGCAAGGAAACATCAAGGATGGATCACCTGTCTCCCCGTGAACGGTAGTGCCTGGTTGCAGGAAACCGTTCGTACGTAAGGACAGTTAGGCATGCAACCCTCCCATCAGGAACGAAGGTTCCTGTTTGGGTGTTACAGAAGGTGCACGCTTTGTGAGATCGTGGAGTATCCTAAGAAGAGAGCGTGGTCAGGAAGAACCCCCCTCGCTGCTGCGCTGGACTCCCTAGTGGAACAACAGCACAGCGATGTTGCGGAGAAGTGAGAGGTTACAATAAAAATCTCCGGGAAGGAGAAGAAGCAGAGAGAGTGGAAGACGGGCCAGCTAACTGATGTTGCGACACCGAGTACGCCTCCTAATAGAATTCTGCGCTGGGGAGCGCTGCTGGATGTTCCGATTGAACATCTGAAGTGGCCCGCGATTCTTATGAACACTTCCATCCTCCCCCTAAAATGGCAACAATCGGCATTCCTGTTGCAGCACTGGGGACTGCCCTGCAACGCCCGTCGACACCACTGTACCTGGGGAGCGGTGGATCCTAATTGTGTGAGGTGCGGAGAACAGGAATCCTTCCCCCACCTCCTAGTGGATTGTGATGCCCTTCCGCCCCTTTGGTTCCGCTTTGCCGCGGCCATCGGTATCCCTTGCTGCAACCCCAGATACGCACTAAAATCCTTCTTCGTTGCCGACGCCCTGCAGCCAGCGTCCTCGATAGCAGCCTTGTGCTGCCTTCGTGGGATCGTCGCCGACTGGTCACGGCGACGGGAGGACCTAGCGATCAGGAAGCCATGCAGTGCGCCTCCGAATTCCTGAGGAGGGCGTCGCGATGGCCCCACCTGGATGTTTACAACAAACAAGAGCTTGCCAGCATCCTGAGGGGGATGATGCGGCCCCAGCAGCAACAGTGATCCCTTCCCGTTCCCTCCCACCCTTTGTGTTTTTTTTTTTTTTTGTTTAGTTTTTTTGTTTTTCCCCTCTTCCCTGCTGCCTTGGTGAACCGTACCGGTCTAGAAACCGGTGAATTGGCAGGCGTTGTGGTTCTTAGCTTCTGGCTGGAGCATTGGAACTGCCATTAATAATTTGTTTACAAAGTTTATTTTTTTAATAAACGACCCGGAGAAATCCGGGTGAAAATCGAATGATTTGCGCAAGTCGACCGCGTCTGCAAAGGCTTCCGCCGAGTCCCTCCCACCCTCCATCCGGTGTTCCTGGTCAGAGGGGAGCACAAGACTCCCTTGACCTTCATGGGCAACGCGTTGTCGCAACTGCCACCATGTTCTGGCGAGAAGCAGGTTGGCCTCCATGGTTCGTCCGGGAACAGCATAGGTCTGCTCGGGACTCACCACGGAAGCGGCCACCCGCCTCAAACGCTCAGCCCACAACTTGGCATACAACTTTGCGTCCGCATTCACTACTGTGATGGGACGCCAGTTGCCAATGTTGCGTAAGTCTCCTGTCTTCGGTAGGAGACGTACTTTTGCTGACCGGAACGAGGCGGGAACTTCGCCGTGTTCGCGGATCAGCGCACTTAACCTGAGCACCAGGGGGGCCAGCTCTGGCGAGAAGTGTTTGTAAAACTCCGCGGGCAGCCTGTCCTCCCCTGGTGCCTTCCTGTTCTTCAGCCTGTTGATGGCGGAGACGACCTCCACCATCGTGAACGGTTCTCCGAACCAGAAACGATCCTCCTCCTTGAGCGCGGGGAGGCTATCCTGCAGCAGGCGCTGCGCGAAATGGCGCTCCGGTATTAGTGGCGCGTCCAAGGAGTAATAAAACTTCCGCACGATGCGGCTTACCTGAGCTAGGCTGGAGCGTTCTTGGCTCTGATGGTCCAGCAAGCAGGCCGAGCCTGACTGCCAGGCCTGCCTCTCCGCCTCAGCTTTGAATTCCGCCAAGCGACGGACGTCAGGACGCCTGGAATACCTGCGGTTATGAAGGTAGGCCCTCTCGTTCCTGACCACATCGCCGAAGCTAGGCGGAAGACGTTCCAGGGGAAACTGGTCGCAAAACTCGCGGACTGAGCACTTCATTTCGTCACAGTCCGCGAGCGTCTCAAGATGGAATCCTCGCAGGAAGGCGCGTAGAGGTTCCGCCGCTCTGCGAGGCGCAACCAGTCCCCTGGCAGGCGCTACGTTTTCAAGGAAGGGCCCTTATTCCGCGGATGCAACTCGAGCACGAGCCGTGGATGGTCGGACAGCTCTGCCGGGAGCGTTCCTCGAGTTCCCACTTTCGTGCACAATTGGTTGCCGAGGAACATGTGATCGATGTTCCGATCTCTCCCGGCATCACCGGCTAACAAGTTGCGCGCATTCATTGCTGCGCACAACTCGTTGACCAGTTGTGCACGACTGCTGGGCGCACCTGCAAGCAGGAGGAGATTGAAGTCGCTCGCGATGAGGTGCGCCCGCCGTACGCTTGCTTCAGCCAACCAGTCTCGCCGCAGGGATTCGAAGAACGCAGTGCGTTCCTCGGCCCTGTGGCTGCTCACCGGAGCGTACAGGTTCGTCACCACGAAATCGATCCAGTCGGACCACTTTAACGCAAACTGCCCAACTCGACTGTCCTCGTCGAACCTGACGCTGCGCAGTGCGTTGTCGACGGCTGGCTTAAGCATAAACGCCACTCCGGAGGAGCGGTCGTTTCCGTTCCTCCACAGTAGCCGCCCTTCTGCGATGCTTTCGATTTCCTGGAAATCTCCTGCTCTGAGAACGTGCGTCTCTTGCAGGAGCACCAGGTCGAAGTCTCGCAGCATGATGCGTGGAATCGCCTCTTGCCGGCAGCTGCGTATAGCCTGTTGAAATGTCAACGGGCTGCGTAGCGAATGCAAGAAGCGTAGCGTGGCCGACACCCTGCGACCTTTCGATCTGGCACTTCTTCAAGAGGTGCATGCCCTGAGAGCAGAGGACGTTCAGGAAATCGAGAGGCTCACACGGGCTAGGCTACTTTGGCGTGGTGGAGGAGACCACTACCGCGGAGTGGCCTTCCTGCTAAAGCCGGCCGTCGCCAATGCAGTGCGCAGTGCACAGTTCGACGAGGAAGGTCGAGTCGGACAACTTGTCCTTAAGTGGTCCAAATCGATCGACCTCGTAGTCACGATCCTGTACGCGCCCTGCACCAGCCACAGGCTCGCAGAACGCACTGCGTTCTTCGAAACCCTGCGGCGAGACTGGCTGGCCGAAGCAGGCGTGCGGCAGCCGCATCTGATAGCGGGAGACTTCAACGTCCGCCTGCTGTCGGAAGCGCCCGACATACAAGCACAATTGGTCAACGAGTTGTGTGCGGCTATGCACACACGCAACTTGTTGGCCGATGAAGCCGGGGCGAGAAGCAGAATCGACCACGTGTTCCTCGATTACCACTTGTGTACGCGGGTGGGGACACGAGGAGCAATTGCGTCGGAGCTGTCCGATCACCCTAGACTAGTGATCAACATTCATCCGCGCGACAGAGGTCCACCATTTGAAGCGTGGCGCCTGCTGAGGGACTGGTTGCGACTCGCAGGAGCGCGCGAACATCTGCGTGCATTCCTGCGTAGTTGCGAACTGCAGACTCTCGCTGACTGGGTCAAAATAAAACGCTCAGACCGAAAGTTCTGTGACCATTTTCCCCTCCATCAACTTCCTCCAGGTTTCGGCGATGCCACCCGGAAACGCCGGGACGTTTATTAAAAACATTATGACGGTCAATACAGAACGTGGTACAAGGCCCCACTGACGGCCACGCAATACCGGAACTGCCGGGACACCGGGACGCAGCCCGGTGTGGCTTTCCTCGGCAGTGGAGGGGGATGGGGGAGAAAACAAAAACAAAATAAATAAGAAAAACAAACCACAAAAAAAAAAAAAAAAAAAAATTTGGAGGGCCGGTAACGGATCACAGAAAACTGCTGGTAGCGCCCATCCTTTGCTATATGCCTTCTAGTTCCATTTTCAGTTTTCCTAGATGGAGCCATCGGAGAGCTCTCTGCAGGAAGCGAGAAGCATACTCGATGACGTCCCTAACGATGCCGCCTTCATCTTCGGCATCACTCCAGGCCGCCACGATACCACGAATGCAGCAAAGTGCTTTCAGCGCTGCAGCTGGACTGAGGGCGTCCCGCACGAAGACAAGACTGAAGACACATCCAACATTGCCACCATCCGGTATCCGAAGGACCGTTTTCAGACGATCCCAAAGAATCCGGACGGCAGGGCATTCAACTAAGAGGTAGGGGAGCGTCTCCCGCTCCCCACACCTGGCACACGCAGGATTTACTCTTCCCCGCGTCCAGTGGGAGCGGCGCGCGTTGCAGGGTAGACACCAATGCAGCCACAGAAGCGCCGATTCCCGCCACTTCAGGGGAAGAATCTTGGATCCAAGTAGAACTGGGGGCCACTTCAGGTCATCCAATCGAATGCCGAGCAGCTCGCCTCAGCTTCTAAATCCACGCAACAGGAGACTAGGGGTCGTTGCATCTGTCAACTCACCCATGGTCCAGGCGCTCATCATCGTCTCTCTGCATGCGAAACGGCAGCAGACTTGCCACCTTGGCTTCCGGCTTTCGTAAAGCGCCCTATGAACGAAGGACATCGCCGTAACAAGGGCTGTGCCTTCCGCCCACGTGCAACTCGTAGGAAATTCAAGAATTTCACGGAGAGTTCGGCGGGCGTAAAAGCCGACTCGCAGGCAGTTCATCCGTTCTTCGCACCTCTGGTTCTGCTTGGCCCAGGTGCCAGCAGTCTCTTCCATCCAAGCGAAGGAGTTGACAGGGCCTCAAACCATCCAGTCGTTCTCCATTGCCAGGGTTGTTATGCGGCCGAGCAGTAGCCTGCATCTTCGAATCTTCCGGCCAGGGCACAGAAGAAACGATGCGAGTCCTTCGCAGCGGGACACACGCCTGGCCAGGAGGCGGGCAGGAATGTACCAAGCGGTGCTCCACATCTTCGCTGCGATGGCGAGGTTACGCCATAGCAGCTGGATTTCCACACGCTTCAGCGTCAGGATGCTGAGATCGCCGTCCCGACGCGGAGCGCACAAGTACTTCAAAGGGACTCGGGGCCTCCCCTTGCCCCAAAGAGCTATGCGCAGGAGGTCCTTCGTACGCTTTTTTGAGTCCACGGGGGCGGGGCAAACAAAAAGCAAGGGGCGGAGGATGGAAGCCGCGAAGGCGTTCCAAACCGCGGCCCGTTCCGGCAAGTGAAACTTGCCTTCCAGGAACGGGTCGATCGCCGTCTCGACTTTTTGGAGGCAGCTGGACCACGCTTCCGCAGGAGAGAAGTCCCCCAACAGCACACCGAGGTACTTGATGCACCTCACCGTGAAGATCCCCAGACGGACCCAGTCCTGCTGTCCTGCCCACGTCTCTCCAACTGCTAACACTGACGACTTTGCCCTGTTAACCTGTAATCCGGCCCCACGGCTAAGCAGGTCGAAGAAATCTCCGACCGCCTTCGCCGGGGTGGACATAGGTAAGAGGAGCAGAAGTTCATCGGCATACGCCGCTACGGCTGGCGTGCCGGGGCACGAGCTCGGCAAGGGGGCCAAAGTCACCCTGTACGCTCTCAGCACCAACTCAGCGTAGGTGCTAAAAAGCAGGGGGCTGAGGCTGTCGCCCTGCCTTTTGCCCCGCCGCACCGGCACGCCATACGCCTTTTGTCCACTGAAAGTAATTGAGATTATCGCGTTCCGCCAGCAAGAGCGCAGGTTGGTAAGCAAGGAGGGTGGGAAGCCCATGCGACCCAGGAGCTCCAAGAGGAGTTCCTGGTCAACACAGTGGAATGCCTTATGGAGGTCGACTGCGATCGCTAAGACCCCCTTCCCAGCATGAGGGTCCTTATTCTGTCTCACTGGCGGCCCCAAAGTAGGGTTGCAAAGTTTTCCTTTCCCTTCTTTCTTACTCCGCTGCGCGTGCATCCATGTGCTCGCGAAGAAGAGGTTGTCCTCCATACTTCGCCCGGGAACAGCGTAAGTCTGCTCCGGGATAATTATGGATTTGGACACCTGCCCCAATCGCGACGCCCACAGCCCGGCAATCGACTTGGCGTCCGTGTTCACAAACGTGATCGGACGCCAGTTGCAAAGTTTCCTGAGGTCTCCTCCATTCGGGAGCAGCCTCACATTGGCTGACCGAAACGAGGCGGGAACATCGCCTTCGTCTCGGATTCGCCTTGTCAACTCAAGCACTAGGGGGGACAGCTCTTCCGCGAAACTCTGAAAGAACTCCGCGGGCAAGCCGTCCTCACCTGGCGACTTACGCCTTTTAAGCCTTTTGATACCGGCGAGAATTTCGCCGATCGTGAAAGGCTCATCGATCCTTTCTCTCTCCTCCTCCCCTATCGCCACGGAACCACTCATGAGCAATTGCCGCGAGCCGTCTTGTTCGGGTGGTGTTTTGGCGTAAAGGGAGGAATAAAAACACCGCACGAGATTCCGTACCGCAGACGGGCCGAACGTTCCCGGCCCAGGTGGTCCAGCATGCTGGCTGACCCGGATTGCCAGGCTTGTCGCTCGGCTCCGGAGCGGTATTCGGCCAGGCGACGGACATTGGGGTTCCTCTCGTGACGACGCGCGTGCAAAAACGCGCGTTCGTTGCGAGTCCCTTCGTCGAATCCCCGCTGTGGAGAGCGCACGTGCTTTTCCTGCGCTCCGCCTGCGTGGCCAAGCGAGTGTTTTTTCTTCTTAAGTGATTTGTGCCTGCACATCGTCGGTGTCCGATGGCAGCGTTGCCAGAGGACACCGCGATGGAAGTCGGCGTGATGGAGGCTTGTTCGTCCCCACATCCTACTGGATCAGGGGCATCCGCCCCAGAATCGTCCCCGGCGACGCCGAGGTCCTGGAAAGCCATGGTAGACGCACCTAGCGTGGAAGCCATGGCCGAGATGGAAGCCTACAAGAAAGCAGGGTATAAACCCTCGTTAGTCTACATGGTAGGCAACCTTTTCGATGGGCGAACTGCACGCGCCTTTACGAAGGCGCTGCAGGACGCCAATATTTTTGAAAAAGATCTCGACGGCCTCTGCGTCCTCAGCGGCGGGCAGCGGGTCGACGTGGTATGCAAGGATATCACCTTGGCCCGACGCCTGATCACCGACCCGCTGATCGTTGATGGTCGCAAGATCTTGCCGATAACGATGGACCGCTCAGTGGTGGTCCATCTCACTGGGATCTCAAGTCGCATGACGAGGTCAGCGGTTCGAGAACAGCTTCAAAACCACGGAGAAGTGCACGCGTTGTGGCCGAAGTCCACGATTTTCCAAGGCTACAATAGCCTTTTCGGAGGTCAAGCTGCGGCGCGTATCACGGTAAAAGAGGGTGGTGCGCTTCCCCATAAGCTGGAGGTCTGCCAAGAAGCGGTGGACCTCTGGTACGTGGGAAAACGCCAATTTTGTGGCTACTGCAATGCAGTAGGGCATCTACGAAAAAGGTGCCCGAACATTGTGTGCCACCTATGCGGCGAAAAGGGTCACGTTCGGCGCGTGTGCCCCAAGCGCCCCACCCCGGTGCCCCCTGCCGCCAAAAAGGCGCAGGGAAAACGTGGAAAGCTGGTAGAAAGACCAGCTCGCGAAAATGGCCGTTCCCAACTGCCAGCCTCCCTTCCTCCCGTACAGACGTCGGAGGAAATAGCTCCCGTGGACGCGGGAATGGAGGAGGGTTGGCAGCTGGTTCAGGCCAGAAAAGAGAAAAAAAAGAAAGCGATGCCAGAAGAAAAGACGGAGGAGAAAACCGCCGGCAACAAGAAAAAAGCCGCGCCGCTTTCAAAAAAAAAATCCGCAAATGCTCGGTGGGACTGGAACGCTTAGCCGTTCCTGCCGAGTCCGCCCGCGGCAATGTTCGCGGAACAGCTGATGCGGACGCGATGAATACTCGCGTGGACGAGCCCAATCTACGTGTAGAGGGTGAGACGCGAGTCTCGGGCGGCGACAGCCAGGACGCCGCGCTCGATAAAGTGGCGGAGGAGCCCGCGGCAACGTTCGCCGTCAACGATGACGCCGCGCTCGATAAGGTCGCGGAGCAGTCCGAGGCAACGGTCGCCGCTGGCGAAGACGCGGCCTTCGAGAAAGCGGCGGAGGAGCTCGCAGCAACGCTCGCCGAGCGCGAAACCCCGTCGCGCAAGGGCGTACGCAGGTCGGCTCCGACGAAGAAGGCCCCCGCAGGTGAGTGCGACCTGGGGGCCGGAAGCGGATCCTCCTCCTCGGAGGCATCCCCCAGGAAGTCGGGACGCAAGTCCCAGAAACCCAGGAGGCGCCTCCCCTCCACCAGCGAGGAGGAGAAACCGGAAGGAAGCGGCAGCGTGGGAATCCCGGAGGGGGAAATCCTACGCTCGGAAGCCGTCGAGCCGGCCACCCCCATGGAGGAGGGTGAGCAGGGGGGCAAAGTCCTGCCTGCAGTCGCCGAGCCTGAACAGCCCGCCCCCATGGAGGAGGGCCAACAGGTAGGCGCGACCCCACCTAAGGGTGACCCGCTCGACGCGCCGTTACCCATGGAGGAGGAGGAAAAGGTGCCTTCAGTACCTGTCCCTCCTCCCCCTCCACCTAGCGTTCCGCCGCAACAGGTGGCGGACGCCGCATCGCCATCTTCCCAGGAATAACACCTGGGCTCGCCAGTCGCCGTCGGATTCGCGCCGCCTGTTGGAACGTCAACGGGCTGCGCGACTACGGTAACAGCCGAGATACGGCCGACACCCTGCGTGAGCTCGACCTGGCCCTGCTGCATGAGATCCACCTGATCACCGCGGCAGACGCCCAGGAGATCGAGATGATCGCGGGGGGTCGGCTGTATTTGCGGTGCGGCCTCCGCAACTCCTGCGGGGTCGCGTTCTTCGTCAAGCCGGCCATCGACGCGGCAGTGAAGGGCGCGCGCTTCGATGACGACGGTCGGGTCGGTAAGCTGATTCTCAGCTGGTCCGACCCGATCGAATTGATCGTCACGAATGTGTACGCCCCCAGCGGTAAACAGGGATACAGCGACCGTACCAGGCTGCTGGATTCCCTGAAGCGCGACTGGCTGGCGGACACGAACGTGCGGAAGGCTCACCTGATAGCGGGAGATTTCAATCGAGTGCGGACGTGTTTTTCTTCGCTCTCGTCTCCGTGCTTTCATCCGCTTCATCTTGGCGTCGTACATTTTGACGACGATGTCGACCCAACTTGAAGCTACTGAAGTTGGAGGAACAGCATCCGGATCTGCAATCGCGGAACCGACGGCCGCCTCCACTTCGTCTTTCTCGCCAATGGAGAGGAGTTTTGCTGACGTTGCTGCCACAGCAGCCGTCAAAGGGAAACCACTCGACGAGTCGGAGTTGCGGGCATACGTAGCCCAAGGCTATAGACCTGCTCTCCGATATAAGGTGAGTGGCTTTCTTTCTGCGCGCGACGGGAATCAGTTCAACGATGAACTGACCCGTGTTGGCGTGCGGGAGGATGACCTTCTCGCCATTATGCCCGTAAAAGACATGGGCTATTTCAAGGTGCGTTGCAAAGACGCTGCACTTGTGCAACGCTTGCTGCGCACCCCGTTGTCGATCCGTGGCCAGAAGGTCTTCCCGCCCGCCATGGACGACTCATTTGTGGCGGAGATTTTCTACATCGAGTCGGAAATCTCCGATATTGATATTCGGAACGCGTTGGCGAAATTCGCCACGGTCCATGCGCTGTGGACGATGCGTAGCAACCTCAAGGACTTCCCGTCCATACATAGCGGAGTCGCTGGAGTCCGGCTTACAATGCCGGACCGCCGTCTGCTGCCCACGAAACTACAGGTGAAAGACACGGTCGTTCACCTGTGGTTCGTGGGCAAAGTAAGAACGTACGAGCAATGCGGGAAGGAGGGGCATTGTTTGGATAAATGCCCCTCTGGAAAATGCCGTTATTGCAAACTATCCGGGCATCAATTAAAAAATTGCCCGGATGCTTTGCGAAAAAAGGCAGCCGCGGAGCTCCATTTTAAAAAACAAAGCGCGGATAAAAAGAAAAAATCTGCGAAAAACCTGGAGTCCCCACGGCAGAAATTCCGAAAAATCGCGAGGTGGAATGTCGCCCTTAAGCAGCAGGAAACCTCGCACGCGAAGCCCTGCGCGCCCCTTCTCGCGGCAGGAAAGCCGAAAAAGAAAGGGTGCGAGGAATCGGGGGCAATGGTAAGTCCCCCTAGGCGCAATAGCTGTCCTTCCCAAGCACGCTTGGCTCTTTCGGAGTTCGAGCAACCGGCGGGGACGTCAATGGACAACGGCGGTAAGGACACTTCCAGTACCGCCAGATCCATTCCTTCACCACCTGCAGTGGCTGAGAAGCTTAAATCGGGTAAGAAGGGTTGTGCCGTTTCGACTTCGAAAGTCAGGAAGAAAAAATCCACGTCGCGATCCAATACCGCGAAAGCGGAGAAAAATCTCACGCCGTCGCAATCGGAGAGCAAGCTCTCGACTGGCGCGGATGCCATGCCAACGAAGGGATTAAAAGCCCTTCCGAAGGCAGCGTCCATGACGAGCGTGTCGAAGCCATCCAAAGAACTCCCGTCCAAAGACGCGGATGGCTTCAAAGATGGCAATGGAGCACAATTTCCATTTACGGCGCCACGCGATGTGAGGAACC
This sequence comes from Raillietiella orientalis, assembly GCA_036172245.1. Classification (NCBI taxonomy): domain Eukaryota; kingdom Metazoa; phylum Arthropoda; class Ichthyostraca; order Raillietiellida; family Raillietiellidae; genus Raillietiella; species Raillietiella orientalis. Next base: position 46,752 of record JAYWIR010000150.1, read on the forward strand.
GTAATGAAGTAAAGAAGACTTCAGCAAAGGTCCATCGTGCAACTGCGCGTGAGCACGCTGAAAACGCGCGCGCCGGGAAAGCAGCCGTCACCAAAAGCGATGCTCAGGTGACGGAAAACGAAAACAGGACAGCTGTCAATCCAGCAGAACCTGTCACTGCTTCGCGGAAGGCCGAAACCCGATCGAACATGCGCCGGTCGGACTCCGAAATGGATGCCGTTCCGATCACCGAGACGAGGACAACTCGTTCGAAAGCGTGTGCGCGCCGATCAAAAGTAGGCAGCCAGGCAACGCTCGCCACGAAGCAACGCGGAGTCTCCACGAAACCCGACGGGGTTCAGCCTGGCGTGGAGGCATTACATGCATGCAGCACGACAGAGGACGGTGGCGACCGTTCCCTCCAGCCAGTCGTGCTGCTCGCCGTCTGCTCGCCGGATAAAGCGAGCAAAAAGCCGCCACCTTCCCAGCAGTAATGCGGGGAATCGCGTCTTCTCGTCGTCTGTCCGAAACGTGTTGGAACGTGAACGGACTATGGAACGACGAGAAGAGGCGATTAGTAGCCTACGCCCTGCGCCCCTTCGACCTCGCGCTCCTGCAGGAGATTCACGTAATCTCCGACGAGCAGGCAGCCGAAATCGAGGAGCGCGCAGGCGGAACGCTACATTGGCGGTGCGGCGGCGCACACACGTGCGGCGTCGCGTTCCTCGTAAGAGGAAAAATGGCGGAAGCGGTGCGTAGTGTTCGTTCCGATGACGACGGACGGATAGGCCAGCTTGTCATCAAGTGGTCCGAGTCCATCGATCTCGTCGCTACGAACGTCTACGCGCCGAGTGGCTCTCGCTACCTCGAAGAAAGAGTAGCTTTCTTTGGTGAGGTGCAGAGCCACTGGCTCAACAACTCCGGTTTCCAAGTGGCGCACCTCGTCGCTGGGGACTTCAACGTCCGCCTGCTCTCCGACGATTGGAGCCGCCCGAGGGAACGCGCGCTGCCCATCGAGATGTGCGCGTCCGTGCACGCCGCCAACTTGATGGTCAGCGAAGCTGGAATGGAAAGATCGCTCGATCACTTTTTCCTCGTTGAAAACCTGCATTCGCGTGTGGGTAGGAGAGGAAGATTGTTGACTAGGCTTTCTGACCACCACAGGTTGGAGTTTGAGATCCTTCCGCCAGGCAGGGGGCCTCCGTTTCAAAGCTGGAGGATGCAGGCATATTGGCTTAGCCAACCGGAGGCTACGGAGCATCTATGTGGATACCTCCGAGGCTTTGCCATTCAAGAACTTGCGGGCGCGATCTTGATCTCAAAAGATCTGTCCGCGAGTTCTGCTGCCAATTCCCCTTGCACCGGCTTCCACGCGGTTTCGGAGAGGGTGTGGCCAACAGTAGAGACTTTCTGCAGGCCCGCACGTTTTCGAGACGCGCCGATGTCGGGCGTCTCCCAGAGTACAAGGCGAGTGCCGAGCGCCAGGTCTGGCAGTCCGGAGCAGCATGCCTGCTGGACGACAAGGGCCAGGAATGTTCGGCCCCAGCCGAAGTACGCCGCATTGTGAGACGCTACTACTCCTCTCTGTACGCGGAATCCCCTACGGAGGATATTCTTTTTAAGATACTCCTGTCTCAGGATGCTCGTGTTGTCGGCGAGGAGGAACGCGAACGTCTCGACGAGCCCTTCACGGCGGATGAATTTTCGTCCGCCATGAATAGGCTGAAGAGACGAAAGGCGCCAGGCGAGGATGGGCTCCCTGCAGAGTTTTATCAGTGCTTTGCAGTGGAGCTCATTCCCTTGATGCTGAAACTTGCGGCGATGTTGAGTGAATCCGGGAATGTCCCAGATTCCTTCCGCTCAGCGAAGGTGCGTCTCCTGCTGAAAGGCGGAGACTTGCGTTAACTTGACAACTGGCGTGCGATCACCTTGGTGAACTCGGACGTCAAGTTGTTTTCCAAGCTGTGGATCGCGCGGTTAGGAAGTATCGCGGAATCTGTGGTGAGCCCGGAACAAATCTACGCGGTTCCGGGACGATCCATGGAGGCGAACATCCTTTTCGCGCGTACATGGATGCAGCTGCAGGAAGTTGTGGCGCAGCAAAGCCAGGCTGCTGCGAAAGTCACTGCCGCAGGCAAGAAGAACAGGCGCCGACGGCAGGAGGGAACGCCAGGTGCCTTGGCGGTCGCGGTCGATCTCCACAAGGCGTTCGACTGCGTAAACCAGAAGCTGCTTTTGGAGCTTATGGAACGCCTTGGGTTCCCGGCGCAACTCCTGCTGTATTTGCGCGCGTGCTGGCGCCACGCGCTTACCTGCATTACTTTCAGCGGCTGCCGCGTGTATGGTATTCCCGTTCGTAGGAACATCCGACAGGGCGACTGCTTAAGCCCGTTGCTCTTCAGCATCTTCTTTGAGTTGGTGCTAAGAGCCTAGAGGCTGACGCTGACTCACTTGCCAAGCTCCTGCCCGGGAACGCCTGCCGTGGCCGCCTACGCTGATGACCTGCTTCTTCTGCTCCCCATGTCCACCCCGGCGTCCAGTGTCGAGGATTTCTTCGACCTGATTCGTCGGGGAGCAGGCATGAGCGTGAACAGAGAGAAGAGAGTGGTCGTTCCTGTGGGTACTTCGTGGCAGGGGTAGTCCGACTGGATCCGCCTGAAAATCCCCACGGGCGGGTACTTTAAGTACCTTGGCGTTCCGTTGGGCGCTTTCGGCGCAGCCGAAGCGTATGCGGAATGCCTTCAGAAAGCAGAGTTGGCCATCAGCCCGTTCTTTAAAGGCAAGTTAACCTTGCAGGAACGAACGACTATTTGGAACACCTTTGTGGCCCCCCTCCTCCGTCCCCTTTTTTTTGTTTCGAACCCCCCTATGCGGCAAAACAGCGGGCTAAACGCCTGCTCAGGAACGCTCCCTGGGATCCGGCGAGATCCAGGATCCGCCTTAAAGATTTGTTAGCTCCGCGTCGGGATGCTGGTTTGGGTATCTTGACAATGGACCGAATCGGACTGCGGGTGCAGTTCCGACTGCTGGCACTGTGTGCCCAGCTATGGACATCCCCCCTGTGTGTGCCAGCCCGCATTCTCCTGCGGAGATGCGCCGGCAGCGGAGGATTTCTCTCGCTTTTGCCGGGCACTCAATACAGGAAGCGGGGTTTCGGGTATCCATTGCGGCAGTTGACCGCACTTCTGGAAGCTCAATCGTGGATCTCCTGCCGCCCAATGAACTTTGAAGCTTGGCGGCAGGAGTCTGTTGAATCCTGGGCGGCGTTCCAAGGAATACGCCCTGAAGATCTTCGCCTCCTGCGTCGATTTTTTCCACGATCCTTGGAAGAAGTACTGCAGGACGAGGTGAAGTTTTCTACCCTGGCTGCCACGCCTCTTGCCGCAGCGCTGTCTGTCCTCAGGGCAAGAAACGACAGTTACCAACCGGCGAGGTGGGAGGTTTCCTGCACGATAGCGGGAGGAACCAAAATCCTTGGCGCCTGGAAGACGAGTGAGTTGGCGGACGCCGCCACACCTCGTGTTACTGCAAAGGAACTCCTCCGGTGGGCAGAAGAACTTGCTGTCACCCCCGAAGAACTTGTAGTCCCTCCACAGTGTATGGACAGTTCGCTGCTCCCCCTTGCTTGGATACAAGCCGTGCTGCTTTTCGTTCACTGGGGTTTTCAGTGCAACGAGCGTTGGCATCGTGACTCCGGGGGACTTGCGCCTGCGAACTGCGTTCGGTGCGGATCGACGGAGTCGATTCCGCACATACTTCTGGACTGCGGTGTCCTACAAGAACTGTGGCGTAGGCTGGCAACAGCACTAATGCATCCCGTGGACACCGCAAGAGACTTGCTGCGACGATTCTTCGCGCCGAGCGGGCTATCACTAAGCGCAAGGATTGCAACCATCGGTTGCATACGCGCGATAGTTTCCGTCCGCCAGGCGTTGGTAATCAACGGACAGCACCAAGAGGTAATCAGGAAAGCATCCTTCTACATGGTAGCATCCGCTAGATGGCCTCATTTGACAGAGGAGACAAAAAGGAATCTCGCCGCAATACAATGCCGGTTTACACACCCTCAGCAGCGGCCAACCCGGTGATCATTGCCCTACCCTCCATAAACTATGTTTGTATTTTCTTTTTACACCCGCGTCCCCATAGGCTCCGGAACATTTTAGGTGCTCATCGTATAAATCCCCGTGAGTACGGAGCCTAACCAAAAACCCGTTACCCTTCCCTCCAGTTTTTGATTTTTGTTTGTTTCCCCTCATTCCTCCCGCGCTGCGAGCGATTTGTTTACCAGGCCTTCGTGCCGGTAATTTTTCTATGTTCTCTGTCGTTCTGAATCACCCGCACCAATGGATGTGGGCCAACAGGTACGAACAACACCCCCTCCGTACGGGCAGCCGCAGACGTCGGCACGAAAGAAGGATGAAGAGTTGGTGGGCAAGACGCTAACCCCGTCCAGGGACCCGCCCCAAAAGGTGGCAAGAGCACCACCGCCAGGTTCCCAGGAATAACACCTGGAATCGCCTGTCGCCGTCGGAATTGCGGGGCCAGTTGGAATGTTATCGGGCTGCACGACGATGGAAGCAGACGAGATAGAGCCGCCAACTTGCGAGATTTTGACCTGGTGCTTCTGCAGGAGATCCACGTCATCACCGCAAAAGGCGCACATGAGATCGAAACGATCGCGAAAGTGCGGTTGTACTGGCGATGCGGCGCCCGCAAACCTTGTGGGGTCGCGTTCTTCCTAAAGCCAGCCATTAACGCTGCCGTGAAGAGCGTGCGCTTTGGGGACGACGGACGGATCGGCCAACTGATTCTCAGATGGTCCGATTCGATCGCCCTCATCGTCACCAATGTGTACGCTCCTAGCGGTAAACAGGGATACCACCAGCGCAACGCGTTACTGGAAACCTTGAAGCGCGATTGGCTGGTGGAAGCGGACGTGCGAAAGGCGCATCTGATAACAGAGCATTTCAACGTCCGTCTGCTCTCAGATCAGCCCGGAGCATAGGGTAACGCGATCAACGAGTTGTGCGCCGCCAGGCACCCACGCAACTTGTTGACAGATATAAGCGGGATGGTCAGCAGCGTGGACCACGTCTTTTTCGACGTAGACCTGTGCACACGGGTCGGAAAACGAGGGACACTTGCATCGACGCAGTCGAAGAATTCCCGGTTATTATTCGAGATGCGCCCGCGCGACAAGAAACCGTTATCCAGGGATTGGCGTATGCCAGGGGACAGGACGCGCCTTTCAGGAGCGAAAGAACATTTTAGCGAATTCCTGCGAGGCGTCACCCTCCAGAGTCTCACGGATTGGGACCTATTTAAGGACTCGGTCCGGCAGTTCTGCGAACAGTCCCCTCTGCGACGTCTGCCCCGGGGATTCGGCGTTACCACCCAGGTACGCCCGGGGCGTCTATTTATAAAAAACTCTACAATCGCGGTACCAGGCTTCGCTCACGGCCTTATGCACGGGACCCACCGAGACGCCGGGACGCAGCCCGGCGTGGCACTCCCCGGCAGCGAAAGGGGATAGGGAAAAACAAAAAAAACAAAAAACGCAAACAAACAAATGTGTTTGGGGGGGCAGGGAAGGGATCACTGTTCGCTGAGAGGAGGGCCCATCCGTTGAAGGAAGCCCTCGAGATCCATCCGTATATTCCCCAGTTGGGGCCATCCAGTAGCTCTCCGCAAGAAGCGTTGGGCATATGGGATGACATCCCTCGCGTGTTGACCCACTTTTTCCTTGTTGGTGTCGCTCCATGCCGCCACGATACCTCGGACGCAGCACAAGGCTGCAAGGGCTGCGGCTGGATGCAGGGCGTCCTTCACGAAGAGGGGCCGAAGAACGTCTTTAAGGGAACTGGCCGCAGGTAGACCGAGAATCGTCCCAAACTGTTGCCAAAGGGAACGCATGGCAGCACAGTCCACAATAAGGTAAGAGAGCGATTCCTAATCTCCGCACCTGACACACACGAAATCCACAACTCCTCTTGTCCAGTGAGAGCGGCGTGCGTTGCTTGGTAAACCCCAATGCAACAACAGCAACGCCGACTCTTTCCACTTAACAGGCAGGATCCTGGATTCCTGAAGAAGCGGGGGCCACTTCAGCACATCCATAGTGATAACCAGCTGCTCGCACCGTCTTCTTAGTCCTCGCGGCTGGACGCTCGGTGTCGTGGCGTCGGCCTGTTCTCCTGTTGTCCAGCCTCTGATCAACTTCTCGCGTCCCTCGATGCAGCAGGGGACTTGCCACCTTGGCGTTCGGCTGCTGTAAAGTGCCCTCTTCAGGAAGGGCAGCGCCGTAGCTAGGCAGGTCGTCTCCGCCCACGTGCATCTTGCTGGACTCTCCAGGAGATTCCGCAGCGTGCAGCGGGCGAAGGGGCTACATCGGAGACGATGCCACGTTCCGTAGCTCCTCTGGTTAACCGCTGCCCACGTTCCGATGTTCTCCTCCAGCCAGGCGGAAGAGTTGGCGGGGCAGCAAACAATCCAGCTGTTCTCCTTGGCCAATGTTGCCAGGTGCCCGAGCAGTAGGCCACATCTTCGCATCTTCCGGCCACGGCTCAGAAGAAAAGAGGCGAGTCCATCGCACCGGGACTCACCACTGTCCAGGAGGCGAGCCGGAGGGCACCAAGGGGTGCTCCACATCTTCGCTGCGATGGCGACGGTTCGCCACCGCAACTGCTTCTCCACGAGCTCCAGCGTCAGGAGGCCAAGACCGCCGTCCCGACGCGGAGCGCACAAGTCCTTCAGAGGGACTCAGGGCCTCCCCTTGCCCCAAAGGGCGATACGGAGGAGGTCCTTTGTCCTCTTCTTCGATTCCACGGTGGGGGGGCAAACAAACAGCAAGGGGCGGAGGATGGGGGCCGCGAAGGCGTTCCAAACCGCGGCCCGTTCCGGCAAGTGAAACTTGCCTTCCAGGAACGGGCCGATCGCCGTCTCGACTTTTTGGAGGCAGCTGGACCACGCTTCCGCAGGGGAGTAGTCCCCCAACGGCACACCAAGCTACTTGAAGCACCTCGCCGTGGGGATCCCCAGACGGACCCAGTCCTGCTGCAATGCCCACGCCGCACCTATTGGCACAACCGACGACTTCGCCCTGTTAACCTGCAGTCCGGTCCCGCGGCTGAGCTGATCGAAGAAGTCTCCGACCGCCTTTGCCGGGGTGGACATTGGTAACAAGAGCAGAAGATCGTCGGCGTACGCTGCTACGGCGGGCGTGCCGGGGCACGAGCTCGGCAACGGGGCCAGAGTCACCCTGTACGATCTCAGCACAAACTCAAAGTAGGTGCTGAAGTGCAGAAAGCTGAGACTATCTTCCTGCCTTATGTCCCGCCGCAACTGCACGCAATGCACCTTGTGACCGCTGAAAGAGACGGTATTTATTGCATTCCGCAAGCAAGAGCACAGGTAGGAAATCAGGGAGGGTGGGAAGCCCATGCGACTTAGGAGCTCCAAGAGGAGGTCCTGGTCTACATATTCGAACGCCTTGTGGAGGTCGACTGCCAGCGCTAGGGCCCCCTTTCTTGCCCGTGGTTTCCTTGCCAGCCCGGCTGGCGGCCCCAATGTGGGGTTGCCGACTTTCCCTATCCCTTTCTTCTCTCTTCTCTGCAGGTGCACCCATGTGCTTGCGAAGAAGAGGTTGGCATCCATACTTCGACCGGGAACAGCATAAGTCTGCTCCTGGCTAATTACGGATTCTGCCACCTGCCTTAGACGCGAAGCCCATAGCCCTGCTATTAACTTGGCGTGCGGACGTGTTTTTGTAGCGCTCCTCCGTGCCTGGTGTAAAGCGGTTGATTTCGATTGTGTTTGTGTGTGAAGCATCTGCGGTGTCCAATGGCAGAAATGCCTGAGGACACCGCGACTGATATAGGAGGGGGAGAGGCTTGCTCCTCTCCCCAACCCACAAAGGTGGGGGCAACTGCCCCCACGGAGGCGACGGCAGCCGCACCCCTGGAAAAGGGGGCAACCGCCGCCTCGGAAGTGAGGGCAAAGGCACCCTTGAAAAAGGGAACAAAAGCCCCGCTGGAACAGGGTGCAACCGCCTTCTTGAAAAAGGGGACAACCGCAACCCTGCAAAAGGGCGCAACCGCCTCCTTGAAAAAGGGGGCACCTGCACCCTCGAAAGCGTCTTCGGCATCGCCGAAGACCTGGAGTTCACTGGCTGCAGCCCCATCTCCTGCAGCCCTCTCCGAGCAGAAAGCCTACCTGGAACAGGGATGCAAGCCGTCCTTGATATACAAGGTAGGCAATCTGTTTATCGGGAATACCGCTTGCAACTTCGAAAGGGAGTTGCAGCGGTTGAATGTAAAAGAGGAAGTCCAGGAAGGTCTTTCCGTGTTGAGTGGTGGTCAACGGGTGGAGGTGACTTGCAGAAATGCAAGCCTTGCTAGACACCTCCTAAATACGCCAATCACACTAGAAGGACGAAAGGTTTTCCCATTAACGGAGGATCGCTCCGTGGTGACGCACCTCACGGGAGTCACCCTCCGCATGTCAAAAGCCGACGTGCAAAGGGAACTCGGAAAATATGGAACGGTTCACGCGCTATGGAAAAAGCCCAACGTCTTCCAGAGTTACGGAAGGCTGTTTAGTGGCATGGCTGTTGCGCGTGTAACCGTCCACGAAAACGGTGGGCTACCCCACAAACTAGACGTCGGCAACAAGACAGTCGACGTCTGGTACGTGGGCAAGCCCAAGTACTGTGGACACTGTGATGCCACAGGGCATCTGAAAAAGCGGTGCCCCCACATCCAGTGTTTCCACTGTGGAGAGAAGGGCCACCTCCGCAAAGTGTGCCCGAAACGCGAACCCCCGGCTCCCGCTGCCTTGAAAAAGGCCAAAGGGAAACGCGCGGGGGCTACGGAAAAGTTTGCGAAGGCACCCGCGAGACAGAACCCACAGCCGGAGCCCGAGCCCGTGCAGCAAACGTTGGTCGTGGAATCTACCAACGACGCTGAAAAGAGCGAAGGCTGGCAGAAGGCGAAGCAGAAAGCGAAGAAAACAAAGAAAACCGAAGGGTCGACAGCGGAACCCGCGACGTCTCCTTTAAATAGGAGACAACGCCGCGCGTACATCCGCGAATGTTCGGTCGCTTTGGAGCGTGTGGGGGTACCCGGAACCGCCACCGGGAGAGATATCCCCCGCGTAGACGCCGACGATAACGCGATCACGGAAGGCGAACCCTCTGTGCAAACAGAGGTTGAACCGCGCGACGCGCTCGCCTCGATCGACGAGGCCGCCTTCCAGCAGGCGGCGGAAGAGCTCGCGGCCGAACTCGCCGACCGTGCGAACGGCGCGCAAAAGAGCTTGCGAAGGCCGGCCGCGACCAGGGCACCTCCGACAGGTGACCACGACCCGGATGCCGGAAGTGCGTCCTCCTCCACGGAGGCGCCTCCGAAGAAGACTGGACGGGAGTCCAAGAATTCCAAGAGGCGCATCCTGACGAGGAGCGAGGCGGACGCACCGGCAGCCGAGGGGGAAGCCGGCAGCGTGGGAACGGAGGGAGGAATTTTCCCACCCTCCGCCACCGAGCAGCCGACCACCCCATGGAGGAGGGGGAGCAGGTAGGGCATTGCCTCCACCTTCCACCGGTGGAGCCTGCAGAAAAGATGGTCATGGAAGAGGGGGAGAAGACAGCTGAGAACCGCTCCCCTCTGCCGTCCAACGCAGCCGAGGAATCGGCCCCCATGGAAGAGGGGAAGCAGGTGCGTGAAGCATGCTCCCTTCAACCGTTGCGGTCCGCCGAGGAATCGCCCCCCATGGAGGTGGGAGAACCGCTGGGCGGTGCCCCCATGCCTCCATCCGTCCCACCCGACCAGGTGGCGGGAGCCCAATTGCCACTTTCCTGAAAATAACACCTGGGCTCGCCTGTCGCCGTCGATTACGCGTGGCCTGCTGGAACGTGAACGGGCTGCGCGACGACGGCAACAGACGGGAAACGGCCGCCACCCTGCGTGACTTCGACCTGGCACTCCTGCAGGAGATCCACGTGATCACCGCGGAGAACGCCCAGGAGATCGAAAGGATCGCAGGGGGACGGTTGATTGTCACCCGGGTGCGCCGGGGCGTTTATTATAAACTATCCGGGAACAGGGTTCCCGGACAAAGGGGAAAACAAGAGACCAAAGGGGTGGGATCCCCGACACGCAGGTCGGCATGCCGAAAGTCCGGAACGGGAGGGAAGGGACCACAAACACACTACTATATAAAAAAATAAAAGAAAAATGTGGAGGGCAGGGGACAGGGGTCTTTGGTAAATCCGTTCCTTCCTTTTAAAACCGGCGATGGATGCCGGCGATCTCTCTCCTTACGCCCTGCGGCAGATGGGCCCATTGGGCAGCCGACGACATGTTTGCGCTGGCTAATCCGGTGGGCTGACGAAGGATGGCCAGCTTCTCCAACTCTCGGTGGGCCTTGTCGATGGCGCGGGTGCAACACACGGTTGCAACGACAGCACCCAATGACAGGCCGCCTGGTGTGAAGAAGCGGCGCATCAACTCCCTCGCGGTGTCCCCCTGGTGCAGGAGAGCTGAGGCCAGCCTCCGCCAGAGTCCTAGAAGGGCACTGCAGTCCAGGAGCAGGTGCGGGAGCGTTTCCACTTCCCCGCACCGCTTACAGTTTGGGGAGACGACTCCCCCGGAAACAAGGTTCGTGCGCTGGTTGGAGTGAAAACCCCAATGCACCAGCATAATCACATCCTGCTTCCACGGAAGGGGGAACACAGAAGTGTTCAGACACGAGGGAGGAACCACAAGTTCTTCAAGGGGCACACTCAAGTGTTCGCTCCACCGAAGGAGTCCCTTCGGAACGTGGCGGGGCGTGGCGGCGTCCGCCAGCTCGCAAGTCTTCCAGCCGCCAATAGGTCGCGTTGTTCCTGCGATGGTGCAGGCGACCTCCCATCTCGCCGGTTCGCAACTGTCATCTCTTGCCCTGAGGGCTGACAGCGCGTCTTCGAGGGGGATGACGGGCAGGCGGGTCCACTTCTCCTGGCTGTTGCACACCTCATCCACCGTGCAGTACGGGGAGAGGTGAGCGCAACGGAGTTCCAGGAGGGAAACATCCTGGTGCTTTGCCCAGCCATGCAACGGTTCCTGCCGCCAGGCTTCAAAGTTCGTTGGGCTACGGGGACGGTTGATGTGGCAATGCGGCTCCCGATACACCTGCGGCGTCGCGTTTTTCATGAAACCGGCGGTCGACGCTGCCGTAAAGGGCGTGCGCTTCGACGAAGCCGGTCGTGTCGGCCAGCTGATTCTCAGGTGGTCCGACACGATTGACCTCGTCGTAGCAAACGTATACGCCCCGAGCGGTTATAACAGGTAACGGGAACGCCCGGCGTTCCTGGAAAGCCTGGAGCACGAATGGCTGGTGGAAACGAACGTGCGCGTGGCTCACCTGATAGCGGGAGACTTTAATCTCCGCCTGCTATCAGGTGAGCCACACGCACAAGAACGGACGGCTAACGAGTTGTGCGCCGCCATGCGCACGCGGAACTTGTTAGGGGATCTTTCGGAAATGGTCAGCAGCATCGATCACGTCTTCCTAGATGTCCACCGCTGCTCCCGGGTCGGCAAACGGGGGAAAGTTGCGTCGGAACTGTCTGACCATTACAGATTAATATTCGAAATGTGCCCGCGCGAAAAGGGACTTCCATCCAGGGCGTGGCGGTTGCCTGGGGACTGGACGCGCCTCTCAGAAGCGAAAGAACACCTTCGCAAATCCCTGAGAGGCGTCACCCTCCGCAATCTCGATGATTGGGACCTTTTTAAGGCCTCGGTCCGCGAGTTTTGCGAGGAGTTCCCCTTGCACCTTCTGCCCCGGGGATTTGAGAAGGGGATCCGCAACGATCGAGCGTACTTGTATGCCCGTCGTTACGCGAGGACCCCCCAATGTCCGTCGCCTGGCAGAGTACCGAGCCGGGGCCGAACGTCAAGCCTGGCAATCCGGATCGGCCAGCTTCCTGGACGACTAGGGAAGGGAGCACTCGGCTCCGGCTAGAATACGGCACCTCGTGCGGCGTTATTATTCCCTTCTTTCCGGCAGGGCACCCCTGGTCCAAGAAGTTCCTCGGCGCTTGCTTTTGAACGGGGCCCCGGCAATAGGGGAGGAGGAGAAGGAAAGCCTCGACGAGCCTTTTACCACCGGCGAAATTATCGCCGGTATCAAAAGGCTCAAGAGGCGGAAAGCACCAGGGGAGGACGGCCTGCCTGCGGAGTTTTTTTAATGCTTCGCGGCAGAGTTAGCATCCCTGGTGCTTGAGTTGACAAGGCTGATCCGAGATGAAGGCGATGTACCCGCCTGGTTTCGGTCAGCCAGAGTGAGGCTCCTTCCGAAAGGAGGAGACCTCAGGAAACTCAGGAACTGGCGTCCGATCACAATTGTGAACACGGACGCCAAGTTGATCGCCGGACTGTGGGCTTCGCGTCTTGGGCAGGTGGCCAATTTCATAATTAGCCCGGAGCAGAATTACGCTGTTCCCGGGCGAAGTATGGAGGCCAACCTCCTCTTCGCAAGCACATGGTTTCATGTTCAGTGTAGTAAAGAAAAGGAAGAGGGAAGGATTGGCAGCCCCGCTTTGGGGGCGTCAGCCGGGCAGGGACAGGACTTCCAGGTGGGGAAGGGAGCCTTAGCGATCGCAGTCGATCTGCATAAAGCGTTTGACTGCGTGGAGCAGGATCTCCTGCTGGAGCTCCTGGGACGCATGGGCTTCCCTCCTTCCCTACTGACCCACCTGCGCTCTTGCTGACGCAGCGCGCTGATCAATATCTCTTTCAGAGGTCAAATGGCGTACGGCGTGCCGGTACGGAGGGGCATACAGCAGGGCCACAGCCTCAGTCCCGTGCTCTTTAGCACCTACTTTAAGTTGGTGCTTAGAGCGTATAGGGTGACCTTGGCCCCCTTGCCGAGCTCGTGCCCCGGCACGCCCGCCGTAGCAGCGTACGCCGACGATCTTCTCCTCTTGTTGCCGATGTCCACCCCGGCAAAGGCAGTCGAGGATTTCTTCGACCTGCTTAACCGCGAAAGCGGACGGCAGGTTAACAAGGCGAAGTCGTCGGTGGTGCCAGTCGGTGCGACGTGGGATGGGCAGCAGGACTGGATCCGCTTGGGGATCCCCTCGGCGAGGTGCTTGAAGTATCTCGGTGTGCCGTTTGGAGATTACTTTCCTTCGGATGCATGGTCCGGCTGCCTCCAAAAAGTGGAAAAGGCGATCGGCCCGTTCTTGGAAGACAAGTTCCTGCTTTCGGAACGAACCGCAATGTGGAACTCCTTTGCGGCTCCCATCTTCCGCCCCCTGCTTTTTGTTTGCCCCGTCCCCAGAGACATGAAGAAAAGGACGAAGGTCCTCCTGAGGATTGCCTTTTGGGGAAGAGGGAGGCCACGAGTCCAGTGAAAGCACTTGTGTGCTCCACGTCGGGATGGCGGTCTGGGCCTCTTGACGGTGGAGAGAGTAGAAATCCAGCTGCGATGGCACACCCTGGCCATCGCAGCGAAGTTATGGAGCACCCCATGGTGCGTTCCGGCCCGACATTTTGCCAGCCGTGTATCCGGAACGGAGGGTCTCGCGTCTCATCTTCTGTGCCGCGGCTCGAAGATCAAGAGATGCGCACTCCTCCTGGGACGCATGGCAACCGTGGCAAAGGAAAACGGCTGGATAGAATGCAGCCCCGCCAACTCCTCCGCATGGCTGGAGGAGACAGCTGGCACGTGGGCAAAGATAAACCAGAAGAACGGAGAGATGTGGAACTGCCTGCGACGCAACGCCTATTCCCGCTGCACTCTGCGGAAGATACTCCAGTGTCCCGCGAAAAGCACGTGGGCAGAGACAACCCCCCTAGTTACGGTGATGCCCTTTCTAAGGAGGGCGCTCTCCAGCAGCCGCAAGCCTAGGTGGCAAGTCTCCTGCCGCATCGCAGGCAAGGAGAAGTTGATCAGCGGCTGGTCCACGGGTGAACTGGCGGACGTTAGTACCCCTAGTGTACAGCCGAGAGGACTGCAGAGATGGGGCGTGCTACTCGGCATCCAGCCGGATGACCTGAAGTGGCCTCCGGTATTAATTGGATCTAGGATCCTCCCCCTGAAGTGGAAGGAGTCGGCGCTTCTGTTGTTGCATTGGGGTCTACCCTGCAACGCACGCCGCCACCACTGGACCAGGGGTCGAGTAGATCCTACCTGCATCAAATGTGGGGAACGGGAAACTTTCCCCCACCTCCTTGTTGATAGTGCTGCCCTCCGACCTCTGTGGGAATCTCTTCGTGCCTCCCTACGGATCCAGGAGGGCAGCCAGCCCAGAGACGTTTTTCGGCTTCTGTTCGTGCATGATGCCCTGGGTCAAGCCGCTACCCTGGCTGCACTTTGCTGCGTACGCGGGATTGTGACGTGCTGGAGCAACGTCAGAAGACCGAGCCACTACAGGGATGCCGTCGTACATGCAGTCCGCTACCTGCGGATTGTGACCAGATGGCCCCACCTGGGAATTATACGGAAGGACATCGAGGGCATCCTGCGAAGGATGGACCCTCCTCCCAGTGATCAGTAATCCCTTCCCAACCCTCCCAAATCTGTTTGTTTTTTATGTTTTATTTTTCTTTTTGTTTTTTCTCCCACCCCCTTCCGCTACCGAGGAGAGTCACGCCTGTCTGCATTGAGTTTGCCGTAGTGGGGCATCGTACCACGAATCAAAGAGAAGTTTTAATAAACGCCCCGGCGTGACCGGGTGGCAACTATCAGCTTTGCGTCCGTATTCACGATCGCGATGGGACGCCAGTTCTTTGAA
>JAYWIR010000151.1:0-61229 GCA_036172245.1 Raillietiella orientalis
ATTCAATGGAGTTTCCGGAGCGTGACGCCTCTCAGGTATTCGCGAAGGTGTTCCTTCGCACCTGGGAGTCGCGTCCAGTTCTCCGGCAGACGCCAATCCCTGGATGGCGGTCCCTTGTCACGAGGCCGCATCTCGAAAATTCATTGGGAATGGTCCGACAACGTCGACGCAACCCTCCCCCGTTTGCCGACCCGTGAACACAGGTCAGCGTCAAGGAAGACGTGGTCGATGCTGCGGACCATTCCCCTCTCACCCGCGAAAAAGTTGCGCGCACGCATGGTGGCGCAAAACTCGTTCATCGCGTTCTCTTGTGTTTCTGGCTCACCTGTTAGCAGAAAAAGATTGAAATCTGCCGCTATCAGGTGAGCCTTTCGCACATTGGTATCCGCCAGCCAGTCGCGCTTCAGGATTTCCAGCAGCCTGGTGCGGTCGCGGTAACCCTGCTTGCCGCTGGGGCCATACACGTTTGTGACGATTAGGTCGATCGAGTCGGACCAGCTGAGAATCAGCTGACCGATCCGACCGTCGTCATCAAACCGCACGCCCTTTACGGCAGCGTCGATGGCCGGCTTCACGAAGAACGCGACCCCGCAGGTGTTGCGGAGGCCGCATCGCCAATAGAACCGACCCCCCCTGATCGTCTCGATCTCCTGGGCGTCTGCCGCGGTGATCACGTGGATCTCCTGCAGCAGAGCCAGGTCGAGCTCACGCAGGGTGTCGGCCGTATCTCGCCTGTTGCCGTCGTCGCGCCGCCCGTTGACGTTCCAACAGGCCGCGCGAATCCGACGGCGACTGGCGAGCCCAGGTGTTAGTCCTGGGAAAACGGCGATGCGGCCCCCGCCACCTGCTGGGGCGGGACGCTAGGTGGAGGGGGAGGGGAGACAGATACTGAAGGCACCTGTTCCTCCTCCTCCATCGGTGCCGGCGCGTCGGCCGGATCACCCGCAGGTGGAGTCGCGCCTACCTGTTCGCCCTCCTCCATGGGTTCGGGCTGCTCAGGTTTCCCTACTGCAGGGAGGACTTCACCCCCCTGCTCACCCTCCTCCATGGGAGTGGCCGACTCGACGGCTACCGGGCGTGGGTATTCCCCTTCCGGGATTCCCACGCTGTCGCTTCCTTCCGGCTTCTCCTTCTCGCTGTTGGAGGGGAGGCGCCTCCTGGGTTTCTGGGACTTGCGTCATGACTTCCTGGGGGGTGCCTCTGAGGAGGAGGATCCGCTTCCGGCCCCCAGGTCGCACTCACCTGCAGGGGCCTTCTTCGTCGGAGCCGACCTGCGTACGCCCTTGCGCGACGGGGTTTCGCGCTCGGCGAGCGTTGCTGCGAGCTCCTCCGCCGCTTTCTCGAAGGCCGCGTCTTCGCCAGTGGCGACCGTTGCCGCGGGCTGCTCCGGGACCTTATCCAGCGCGGCGTCATCGCTGACGGCAAACCTTGCCGCGGGCTCCTCCGCGATTTTATCGAGCGCGGCGTCCTGGCTGTCGGCGCGCGAGTCTCGCGTCTCACCCTCTAAACGTAGAATGGGCTGGTTTACGCGAGTATTCATCGCGTCCGCATCAGCTGTTCCGCGAACATTGCCGCGGGCGGACACGGCAGGAACGGCTAAGCGTTCCAGTGCCACCGAGCATTCGCGGAGTTGTTTTTTTTTTGAAAGCGGCGCGACCTTTTTCTTGTTGCCGGCAGTTTTCTTCTCCGACTTTTCTTCTGGCATTAATTTCTTTTTTTTTTCTTTTCTGGCCTGAACCAGCTGCCAACCCCCCTCCATTTCCGCGTTTACGGGAGATCTTTCCTCCGACGTCTGTAAGGGAGGAAGGGGGGCTGGCATTTGGGAACGGCCATTTTCGCGAGCTGGTCTTTCTACCAGCTTTCCACGTTTTCCCTGCGCCTTTTTGGTAACAAGGGGCACCGGGGTGGGGCGCTTGAGGCACACGCGCCAAACGTGACCCTTTTCGCCGCAAAAGTAACACACAATGTTCGGGCACCTTTTTCGTAGATGCCCTACTGCATTGCAGTAGCCACAAAATTGGCGTTTCCCCACGTACCAGAGGTCCACCGCTTCTTGGCAGACCTCCAGGTTGTGGAGAAGCGCACCACCCTCTTTTACGGTGATACGCGCCGCAGCTTGACCTCTGAAAGGCTATTGTAGCCTTGGAAAATCGTGGACTTCGGCCACAACGCGTGCACTTCTGCGTGCTTTTGTAACTGTTCGCGAACCGCTGATCTAGTCATGCGACTGGAGATCCCAGTGAGATCGACCACCACCGAGCGGTCCATCGTTACCGGCAAGATCTTCCGACCATCAACGATCAGCGGGTGGGTGATCAGGTGTCGGGCCAAGGTGATATCCTTGCATACCACCTCGACCCGCTGCCCGCCGCTGAGGACGCAGAGGCCGTCCAGAACTTTTTCGAAGATATTGGCGTTCTGCAGCGCCTTCGTAAAGGCGCGTGCAGTTCGCCCATCGAGAAGGTTGCCTACCTTGTAGACTAGCGAGGGCTTATACCCCACTTTCTTGTAGGCTTCCATCTCGGCCATGGCTTTCACGCTAGGCGCGGCCACCATGGCGCTCCATGACCTCGGCGTAGCCTAGGACAATTCCGGGGCGGATGCCCCTGATCCAGTAGGCTGTGGGGACGAACAAGCCTCCATCACGCCTACTTCCATCGCGGTGTCCTCTGCCAACGCTGCCATCGGACACCGACTATGTGCACGCACAAATCACTCAAGAAAAAAAACCACTCGCCTTGCCACGCAGGCGGAGCGCAGGAAAAGCACGTCCTCTCTCCACAGCGGGGATTCGGCGATGGGCTGAGGAACGACCGGGCATACCACCACGCCCGTCTTTACTCTAGGACTCCCGACGTTCGACGCCTGGCGGAGTATAAAGCTGTGGCTGAGCGACAGACCTGGCAATCCGGGTTGCCAGCTTGCTAGACACCCAAGGCCAGGAATGCTCAGCTCCGGCGAAAATAAACCGCATCCTGCGGGACTATTACTCCTCCTTGTACGCGCGTAGAACAACAAAGCGCGCCGTGGCGCAGCGCTTGCTTCCGCAATGCGCCCCCGCGCTACAGAAGGAGCAGACACATCAACTCGAGGAGCCCTTCTCGATGGCGGAAATCAGTTCCGCCATTGGAAAGCTCAGAAAGAGGAAAGCACCAGGGGAAGACGGTCTGCCCGCTGAGTTCTACCAAGGCTTTGTGGCGGAGCTGGCCTTCCTAGTGCATCGGCTTTGCATGCTGATCCGAGAACAAGGGGACGTCCCCAAATCGTTCCGGTCAGTTAGGGTACGTCTCCTGCCGAAAGCAGGAGACAATCGCAACGTAGGCAACTGGCGTCCCATCACAGTAGTGGATGCGGATGCGAAGTTGCTTGCCAAGCTTTCGGCTGAGCGACTGGGATGGGTGACGGAATCCGTGGTGAGTCCAGAGCAGACATCCGCTGTTCCCGGACGAAGCATGGAGGTCAACCTGTTCCTCGCCAGTACATGGTGGCATTTGCAACAAAGCGAAGACCAGGGAGGTCAAGAGAATCCTGGATTCTCCTCTGACCAGGGAGGGGACGCCCTTCATGGAAGAGCCCCGCCGGGTGCCCTTGCGGTCGCAGTCGATCTGCGTAAAGCGTTTTATTCCTTCGACCAGGAACTGCTTCTGGATCTCCAGGAACGCTTGGGATTCCCGGCCGTCTTCCGGGCTTACCTGCGCTCCTGCTGGCGCTTCGCTCTAATAAACATCTCCTTTAGCGGCCGGCACGTGTACGGCGTGCCGGTTCGGCGTGGCAGAAGGCAGGGTGACAGTCTGAGCCCCTTGCTCTTCAGCATCTACTTCGAGCTGGTGCTGAGGGCATACAGGGAGACTCTGCAACCCTGTCAAGCTCGTGTCCCGGCACGCCTGCCGTGTCGGCCTGCGCCGACGACCTTCTGCTCCTGCACCCCGGGTCCATTACGGGGTCGGCGCTCGAAGATTTCTTTGAGTTGCTGCGCCGCGGGACGGGCCTCGAGGTGAACAGAGAGAAATCTTCCATCGTTCCAACATCACCACAACTTTTCAACCATACGGCGTGGGCCGGACGGCCGAACTGGATCCGCTTGAGTATCCTTACGGGCAGGTGCTTCAAGTACCTTGGCGTTCGGTTGGGGGATTTCTGCGTTGCAGAAGCCTGGTCCGACCGTCTCCAAAAGGTGGAGTTGGCGATCAACCCGTTCCGGAACGGCAAGTTTTACTTGCAGGAGCGGGCCGCGGTGTGGAAAGCGTTCGCGGCCCCCCTCCTTCGCCCCTTACTTTTTGTTTGCCCCGCCCCTCCCATCATACAGAGTCGGACCAAAGCCCTCTTGAGGACTGCCCTTTGGGGCACAGCGAGGTCGCGAGTCCAATTGAAAGACTTGTGCGCTCAACGCAGGGATGGTCACTTGGGCCTCCTTACGTTGGAGCGCATCCAACTACAGACAACACTTCGGAAGTTAGCCCTTGCGGCTAGCTTATGGATCATGCCATTGTGCGATTCGGCACGGCTCCTCGCCAGAAGAGCGACCGGCTGCGAAGGATTGTCCTCGATCCTCGTGACCTACCAGCGCAGCCTCTCCAACTTTGAGTCCGATTTGCGCCAGATGGTCGCCCTGATGAGGGAGAATACCTGGATCTCCTGCCTCCCCGCGAACTGCATTGCCTGGCTTCAGAGTCAGCTTCCGCGTGGGCTAAGATCAACGGCAGGAGCGGGGCGGAATACAACTTCCTACGACGAGGACCGTACGCTCGACAGCCGCTGCAGGAGATTATCAACACGCCCCGGAAGTTTCTGTTGGCTCCTTTCAGCCCCCTTGCCCCCGTTCTGTCCTCCCTAAAAAACATTAGGAGCAGCAACGAGCGGGCATCGTGGGAAGTGTCCTGCCTTGTCCGAGGCAAAAAAAAACCTTTAAAAACGTAGGCGACTTGGGAGCTCACGGACGTTGCCACCCCGAGCGTCCCTCCTCACGGACATGCGCGCTGGTGAGAGCTGTTTGCAATACCTCCGGAGGAGGTGAAGTGGCCCCCAGCGTGTTGGGATTGTTGCACACTTCCCTTGAAGTGGCAGGAGACGGCGTTGCTATTGCTGCACTGAGGACTGTTGAGCAGAGCACGCCTGTCTCACTGGACACTGGAGAATGTGAATGCCCTCTGTGTCGAGTGCGGAGGAAGAGAAACCTTCCCGCATCTCACCCTCGAGTGTGTCGCCCTGGATGGACTCTGGAGTCGAATCGCCCCAATCCTCCATCTTCCAGTAGGCGACCCTAAAGAAATTTACCGTCGCCTCTTTCTGCGTGACGTCCTGCGCCCCGCTGCGTCCCTTGCAGTCCTCTGCTGCGTGCGCGGCATTGTGCAAAAATGGCACGCCAGAAGAAGAGGCCGAAGATGCAGGGACGCCATCCACTGAACGAGGATCTCTGTAGAGGCGGCGACAAGGTGGCGTCTACCTTTCACAATAAAAACCGGACTTGAGTGTATCCTAAACAGGATGCGGAGGACCGACCCAGGCGCCCAGTGATACCTTCCCTGCCCCCCCTCCTCTCCCCATATAACTGTTTCCCTCCCCGTTATCTCTCGTTTTGTTTGTGTTTGTTCAAGTTTTCCCTTTCCATGCGCCTCAGGAATGGACCTAACCGGTCTATGCACCGGCAACCGACACGTCGAGCAAGGTGGGTGAACCCAGTGTTTCCCCACAGAAAACATCTTTTTAAAGGCTCTATTATCTAATTTTTGTAAAAAATTAGAATAATAAATGCCCCGGCATATCCGGATGACAAACTTCGGCTGCAGCTAAGCATTCCGGGCCAGCGTCATCGAGCAGACAAGCCGCTGCAGATTGTCAAACCTGGCGCTCGGCCCTGGCGTTGTATTCCGCCAGACGCCGGACGTCCGGGCATCGGGAGAAGGTACGCGCCTGCAGATAGGATCTGCTGTTCGCGACACCCTCCCCGAAGCCGCGAGGAAGCAGGTGCAAGGGGAACCGGCAGCAGAACTAGAGGACCGATCTTTTCAGATCGTCCCAGTCCTGAAGTTCAGGGATGGCAAAGCCCCGGAAGTGTTGGCGAAGATGCTCTGCCGCCTCCGAATTGTTCAGCCTGTCGGTCGGCAACCTCCAGACATTCATCGGAGGCCCTTTGCCAGGCGGAAGTAGCTCGAACTCCAGTGTAGGATGATCGGAAATCGCGGACAGCAGGCGCCCTTTCCGACCTACTCGTGAGAGCAGGTGTTCATCGAGGAACGCATGCTCCGGCGATCTCTCCATCCCGGGCTCACCAGCAAGCAAGTTTTGCACGCGCACGCACGCCCATACCTCGCTCACCAGTTGCTTCTCCCTCAAGCGGCATCTCTCCTCTGTTAGCAGGTTGACGTTGAAGTCTCCTGCAAGGAGGTGCGCCACGTTAGGGACGGAGTCAGCGAGCCAGCGGCTGCGCAGGCCACCCAGGAATGCAAGTCGCTGGGCGTATTGCCAGCCGCCGCTCGGCGCGTAGGTGTTCGTAACGACCAGGTCGATCGATTCGGACCACTTAAGGACAAAATGGCCCACACGACCTTCCTCGTCGAAACAAACGTTTCGCACCGCCTATGCCACCCTGCCTCGGACGAGGAACGCGACTCGGCACGTTTGCGCGGAGCCTTGCCGCCAGTGTAGCGTCCCGTCCGCGCGCTCTTCGATATTCGAAGCCTGCCGTTCGGAGATGCTATGTATCTTCTGCAGCAGCACCAGATCGAACGCGCGCAAAGAGTTGGCTACCGTCCGCCTTTTGTCAGCATCACGTAGCCCGTTGACATTCCAACAGGTCACGCTGACGCGACCAGCGGACGCGAGTCCACTCATCACTGCTGCGCACATGACGGCGTGCTCCTCGCCCCGTCCGGCGAGAAGTAAGCTGGTAGGAGAGCGGATTGGGAAGCGGAAGCGCTCCCGTTCGCCGCCACATCGCGCCCAGCTGAGTTCTGGGAGCCGAGGATCATCGCCTTGGTTTCCATGCAGGAGCCGGAACTGCCTCCAGCAGCAGGCTCGTGCATTCGCACTTTAGTCCGGCGCGCTACCAGCTGACCCCGGGATGCGCGCTCCATTTGTTTGCACTCGGACTCCACCTCGGAGTCCGAGTGCCTGGTGCGAGACTGGCATTTTGCCAGTCTCTTTTTGTTTCGGCAGGTGGAGGCTTGCCCTGCCCACGCGGGGGTCGTCGCAGTCGCCAACGCAGCTTCCGGAGCTTTGGCTTTTGCAGCCGCCCTCTCGCGCGAAGCGACGGAGACAGAGAACGCCGCCGTAGTGCGTACCTGGGTACGCACCTTCTTTGGCGTGCTTCTCTCTTTCCTCCCACCCACCTTAAAGATGAGGAATATTGAAGGGTCAACCTTCTTCTTCCCCTTTGTGGGCGTCCTGGAGACGCTAGTCCATCCCGCGTAGGGGACGCCCTCGTAAAAGGCCGACGCCTCCCTCAATTGTTTGGCAGGAGATTCCGGCTCACCTTTCGCGCTCGCGGCGGGAGACGGCTCCGTCCCCGTTACGCACGGCACCTGCTCCTTAGCCGATGCGGGCGGAACGGCGGGCATTGCCGTCATCCCGCGAGGCTCTATTGCAGCCTTCGTTGCTCGCGCCTTCGGCGTGGAAGACGTGATGTCCACCGCCGTAGGAGCAGACTGCCGTTCAGAGGCAGTTCCGAGGGTACCCGCACACCGTTTCCCGTGTGCTCCGCTGGACGCGCAAGCGGACACGGACGGTTCAGTAGCCTTGATTGAGTGCGTGCACACACTCTTAGGCCGCTTCGAATGGAGCGATTTGCACCCAGGGTGACGTGGCATCTTTCCCATCTGCGCGGCTGTCTGAAATGATGGCTTCCCTGAAGCAACCGCGCCCTTTTTCGCGAGACCGCCACTCCGCGATGCCCCGCCCTTTGCGCCCGATTTCTCCCGTGGCACAACGGGGGAACTTTTGGGCGCGGACGTTGTCAAATGTTGGCGGTTTTTTGCCTGCCGCTTTCTTTTCAGCTCGGCGCACTCTTTGATGGAGTGACCGAGCTGTTTACAATAGCGGCAGTTGAGTGAAGAGCAGGTCCACAGACGGTGGCCCTCTGCACCGCAAATGCCGCAAGCCGGTCGCTGGCAAGGCAAATTTAAGGTTTACGATCGCATCGCCCACCTGCAAGTGCGGAGGCATTTGCCTCCTATCCGACATGGTGACACGCGGCATGGCAAGTTCGCTGTGGAGAGATGCAATCCTTTTGATCGGATTGTCTGCTCTCCACAGCGCGTGCACTGAGTCGAATGCACTAAGTGCAGCGACGAGCACGCGATCGGGCGTGTTCACCTGGACGGCGGACAATCGGACCCCGAACGACTAATCCATAACCGACGGGACGACTTCCTTCCCGCGGATATTTAGCGAAGTTCGGAGAAGACGCTGGACTATAGATGCCTCTTTGCAGTGCACCTCCCTGTGTCCGAGCGCGTTTACCGGCATGACGGCCAGGGGGTCGTCCTGTCGGACCCCGACGCGCAAAAGCTCATCCCATACATTTTCTCCGACCCCGTCGGAGATCGCAGCACTCACCGGATAGCAGAGCGCAGGCTTGTAGCCATGGGCTGCATATGCCTGCAGCTCTGCTTCGTCGGACGGTGCTCCGTTGGCTGCCGCCGCCTTGACGACGGCGGCGAAGCATCTCGACGGTGGCGAGACACAAGAATCAGAGGCGGACCGGACATCTGCAGTAGAGTCTCCACTGCCAGTAGCAGCCTCCACATCCATCTTTTGCTGCAGGGGCTCCGTGGACATCCTAGTGGACGCAATCGGGCACACCACACACAAGAAGACGGAAAGGAATCACGCTCGAGGAGCAACACAGAACACGTCCGTGCACCGTTGTCGTCGAGCGTATTCCCGACCGCTGCGCAAAAGAACTCGCCGCTACCGACGACAACCCCGCTGTTGACTCGGTCAACAGCGAGGGGATCGAGCCGGCGGCGGCGTCCGTCATCGACAGCACCATCGATGAGTTAGCCTTCGCGCGAGCCGCGGAGGAGCTGGCAGCCTCGTTGCAGCCAGAACCCTCCGCGGTTAGTAGGAGGACGTGTTTTTCCTTCACTCCCCAAAGAGTAGTAGGAAAGCGCTTTTTCTTCTGTGTGGTGTTTTGTGTACATCGTCGGTGTCCAATGGCCACGACGCCAGAGGACACCGCGATGGAGGTGGGAGTGGGGGAGGCTAGTTCGCCCCCACAGCCTACTGGAGCAGGGGCAGCCGCCCCGGAATCATCCCCGGCCACGCCGAGGACATGGAGCGCCATGGTGGCCGCGCCCAGCGCAGAAGCCATGGCGGAGATGGCCGCATACAAGGCCTCCGGGTACAAGCCATCGCTTGTCTACCAGGTAGGCAACTTGTTCGACGGCCGGACAGCGCGCGCCTTCAGCAAAGCGTTGAAGGACGCGAATGTTAATGAGAAGGATCTGGACGGCCTCTCCGTCCTCAGCGGCGGGCAGCGGGTCGAGGTGGTCTGCAAAGATGTCACCTTGGCTCACCGCCTAATCCATGCGCCGCTGAACGTAGCCGGCCGCAAGATCCTGCCAGTATCAATGGACCGCTCCGTGGTGGTCCACATGACTGGCATCACCAGCCGCATGACGCGGTCAGCGGTTGGTGAGGAATTAAGAAAGTACGCTGAGGTGCACGCACTGTAGCCGAAACCCTACATTTTCGACGGCTTCGATAGCCTTTTTGGTGTGCAGGCTGCAGCGCGGGTCACCGTAAGGGAGAATTGTGGGCTTCCTCACGAACTACGGGTGGCGAAAGAAAACGTCGACCTGTGGTATGTAGGGAAGCCCCGGTATTGCGGGCATTGTGATACCGTGGGACACCTAGGTAAAAGGTGTCCCAATATACAATGCCATTTGTGCGGGGAGGGGGCCACGTTCGGCGCGTGCGGGGTAGCTTTCTTTGGTGAGGTGCAGAGCCACTGGCTCAACAACTCCGGTTTCCAAGTGGCGCACCTCGTCGCTGGGGACTTCAACGTCCGCCTGCTCTCCGACGATTGGAGCCGCCCGAGGGAGCGCGCGCTGCCCATCGAGATGTGCGCGTCCGTGCACGCCGCCAACTTGATGGTCAGCGAACCTGGAATGAAAAGATCGCTCGATCACGTTTTCCTCGATGAAAACCTGCATTCGCGTGTGGGTAGGAGAGGAAGATTGTTGACTGAGCTTTCTGACCACCACAGGTTGAAGTTTGAGATCCTTCCGCCAGGCAGGGGGCCTCCGTTGCAAAACTGGAGGATGCAGGCGGATTGGCTTAGCCAACCGGAGGCTGCGGAGCATCTACGTGGATACCTCCGAGGCTTTGCCATTCAAGAACTTGCGGACTGCGACGATCTCAAAAGATCTGTCCCCGAGTTCTGCTGCCAATTCCCCTTGCACAGGCTTCCACGCGGTTCCGGAGAGGGCGTGGCCAACAGTAGAAACTTTCTGCAGGCCCGCACGTTTTTTGAGACGCGCCGATGTCGGGCATCTCGCAGAGTACAAGGCGAGGGCCGAGCGCCAGGTCTGGCAGTCCGGAGCAGCATGCCTGTTGGACGACAAGGGCCAGGAATGTTCGGCCCCAGCCGAAGTACGCCGCATTGTGAGACGCTACTACTCCTCGCTCTACGCTAAATCTCCGAAGGAGGATATTCTTTCTGAGATACTCCTGTCTCAGGATGCTCGTGTTGTCGGCGAGGAGGAACGCGAACGTCTCAACGAGCCCTTCACGGCGGATGAATTTTCGTACGCAATCGCTGGGCTGAAGACACGAAAGGCGCCAGGTGAGGATGGGCTCCCTGCAGAGTTTTATCACTGCTTTGCAGTGAAGCTCATTTCCTTGATGCTGAAACTCGCGACGCTGATGAGTGAATCCGGGAATGTCCCTGATTCCATCCGCTCAGCGAAGGTGCGTCTTCTGCCGGAAGGCGGAGACTTGCTTCAACTTAACAACTGGCGTCCGATCACCTTGATGAACTCGGACGTCAAGTTGTTTTTTAAGCTATTGTTCGCGCGGTTAGGAAGTATCGCGGAATCTGTGGTGAGCCCGGAACAAACCTACGCGGTTCCGGGACGATCCATGGAGGAGAACAACCTTTTCGCGCGTACATGGATGCAGCTGCAGGAAATTGTGGCGCAGCAAAGTCAGGCTGCTGCGAAAGTCACTGCCGCAGGCAAGAAGAACAGGCGCCGACGGCAGGAGGGAACGCCAGGTGCCTTGGCTGTCGCGGTCGATCTCCACAAGGCGTTCGACTGCGTAAACCAGAAGCTGCTTTTGGAGCTTATGGAACGCCTTGGGTTCCCGGCGCAACTCCTGCTGTATTTGCGCGCGTGCTGGCGCCACGCGCTGACCTGCATTACTTTCAGCGGCTGCCGCGTGTATGGTATTCCCGTTCGTAGAAGCATCCGACAGGGCGACAGCTTAAGCCCGTTGCTCTTCAGGATCTTCTTTAAGTTGGTGCTAAGAGCATACAGGCTGACGCTGTCTCACTTGCCAAGCTCCTCCCCCGGAACGCCTGCCGTGGCCGCCTACGCTGATGACCTGCTTCTTCTGCACCCCATGTCCACCCCGGCGTCCAGTGTCGAGGATTTCTTCGACCTGATTCGTCGGGGAGCGGGCGTGAGCGTGAACAGAGAGAAGAGCGTGGTCGTTCCTGTGGTTACGTCGTGGGAGGGGCAGTCCGACTGGATCCGCATGGGGATCCCCACGGGCGGGTACTTTAAGTACCTTGGCGTTCCGTTGGGCGCTTTCGGCGCAGCCAAAGCGTGGGCGGACTGTCTTCAGAAAGCAGAGTTGGCCATCAGCACGTTCTTTAACGGCAAGTTTACCTTGCAGGAACGGGCGACTATTTGGAACACCTTTGTGGCCCCCCTCCTCCGTCCCCTGTTTTTTGTTTTGGACCCCCCCTATGCGGCAAAACAGCGGGCTAAACGCCTGCTCAGGAACGCTCTCTGGGGTCCGGCGAGATCCAGAATCCGCCTCAAAGATTTGTTAGCTCCGCGTCGGGATGCTGGTTTAGGTATCTTGACAATGGAGCGAATCGGACTGCAGGTGCAGTTCCGACTGATGGCACTGTGTGCCCAGCTATGGACATCCCCCCTGTGTGTGCCAGCCCGCATTCTCCTGCGGAGATGCGCCGGCAGCGGAGGATTTCTCTCGCTTTTGCCGGGCACTCAATACATGAAGCGGGGTTTCGGGTTTCCATTGCGGCAGTTGACCGCACTTCTGGAAGCTCACTCGTGGATCTCCTGCCGCCCAATGAACTTTGAAGCTTGGCGGCAGGAGTCTGTTGAATCCTGGGCGGCGTTCCAAGGAATACGCTTTGAAGATCTTCGCCCCCTGTGTCAATTTTTTCCACGATCCTTGGAAGAAGTACTGCAGGCCGAGGTGAAGTGTTCTACCCTGGCTGCCACGCCTCTTGCCGCAGCGCTGTCTGCCCTCTGGGCAAGAAACGATAGTTACCAACCGGCGAGGTGGGAGGTTTCCTGCACGATAGCGGGAAAAACCAAACTCCTTGGCGCCTGGAAGACGAGTGAGTTGGCGGACGCCGCCACTCCTCGTGTTACTGCAAAGAAACTCCTCCGGTGGGCAGAACAACTTGCTGTCACCCCCGAAGAACTTGTAGTCCCTCCACAGTGTATTGACTGTTCGCTGCTTCCCCTTGCTTGGAAACAAGCCGTGCTGCTTTTCGTTCACTGGGGTTTTCAGTGCAACGAGCGTTGGCATCGTGACTCCGGGGGACTTGCGTCTGCGAACTGCGTTCTGTGCGGATCGACGGAGTGGATTCCGCACCTACTTCTGGACTGCGGTGTCCTACAAGGACTGTGGCGTAGGCTGGCAACAGCACTAATGCATCCCGTGGACACCGCAAGAGACTTGCTGCGACGATTCTTCACGCCGAGCGGGCTTTCACTAAGCGCAGGGATTGAAGCCATCGGTTGCATACGCGCGATAGTTTCCGTCCGCCAGGCGTTGGTAATCAACGGACAGCACCAAGAGGTAATCAGCAAACCATCCTTCTACATGGGAGCATCTGCTAGATGGCCTCATTTGACAGAGGAGACAAAAAGGAATCTCGCCGCAATACACCGCCGGTTTGCACACCCTCAGCAGCGGCCAACCCGGTGATCATTGCCCTACCCTCCATAAACTAATTTTGTATTTTGTTTTTACACCCGCGTCCCCATAGGCTCCGGAACATTTGAGGTGCTCATCCTTTAAATCCCCGTGAGTACGGAGCCTAACCAAAAACCCTTCACCCTTCCCTCCAGTTTTTGATTTTTGTTTGTTTCCCCTCATTCCCCCACGCTGCGAGCGGTTTGTTTACCAGGCCTGCGTGCCGGTAATTTTTCTATGTTCTCTGTAGTTCTGTTGGTTGAGGACATTGTGCCTGACCAGTTTATTATTATTAATAAACGCTCCGGCGTGACCGGTTGATAAATTTCAATCTCCGCCTGCTAACAGGTGAGCCGGACAAAAAAGTGAACGCGATGAACGAGTTGTGCGCCGCCATGCGTGCGCGCAACTACTTCGCGGGTGAGAGGGGAATGGTCCGCAGCATCGACCACGTCTTCCTCGACGCTGACCTGTGTTCACGGGTCGGCAAACGAAGGAGGGATGCGTCAACGTTGTCGGACCATTCCCGGTTAATTTTAGAGATGCGGCCTCGCAACAAAGGACCGCCATTCAGGGATTGGCGTCTGCCGGGGGACTGGGCGCGACTCTTAGGTGCGAAGGAACACCTTCGCGAATACCTGAGAGGGGTCACGCTCCGGAATCTCTATGACTGGGACCTTTTTAAGCAATCGGTCCGGGATTTCTGCGAGCAGTTCCCACTGGACCGCCTGCCCTCCGGATTCGGCGAGGGTCCTCGCAACCATCGCGCCTATTTACAGGCCCGTAGGTAAGAGCGAACCCCTAATGTCCGTCGCCTGGCCGAGTACCGCGTTGGGGCCTAACGCCAAGCCTGGCAATCCGGGTCGACCAGCTTGCTGGACGACCAGGGCCAAAAATTATCGTCCCCAGCGTCAGTACGGCATCTCGTGCGAAGTGATTATCCCTCCCTTTACGCCAGGGCGCCCCCGGATCAAGATGCCTCTCGGCTCTTGCTTCCGGATGGTGTCGCGGCAATAGGGGAGGAGGAGACGTTAAGCCTCGATGAGCCTTTTACCAACGGCGAAATTCTCGCTGGTATCAAAAGGCTCAAGAGGCGGAAAGCTCCAGGGGAAGACGGCTTGCCCGCGGAGTTCTATCGGAACTTCGCGGAAGAGCTGGCACCCCTGCTGCTTCAGCTGACAAGGCTGATCCGAGACGAAGGCGAAGTTCCCTCCTCGTTTCGGTCAGCCAGAGTGAGGCTCCTTCCGAAAGGGGGAGACCTTAGGAATTTGAACAGCTGGCGTCCGATCAAGATTGTGAATACAGACGCCAAGTTTGTTGCCGGTCTATGGGCTTCGCGTCTGGGGCAGGTGGCAGAATCCATAATTAGCCCGGAGCAGACATATGCTGTTCTTGGGCGAAGTATGGATGCCAACCTCTTCTTCGCGAGCACATGGATGCACGCGCAGAGGTGTCAAAAGGAAGGGAAAGAAAAAATCGGCAACCCCACTTTGGGGCCGCCAGCAGGGCAGGGAATGGAATCCCGGGCGCGGAAGGAAGCCTTAGCGCTCGCAGTCGATCTTCATAGGGCGTTCGACTGTGTTGACCAGGGGCTTTTGTTTGAGCTCCTGGGTCGCATGGGCTTCCCACCCTCCTTGGTTACCTACCTGCGCTCTTGCTGGCGGAATGCGATTATCTCCATCTCTTCCAGAAGTCAGAATTTGTATGGCGTGCCGGTGCGGTGAGGCATCAGGCAGGGAGATAGCCTCAGTCCCCTGCTCTTCAGCACCTACTTTGAGTTGGTGCTGAGAGCCTACAGGGTGACTTTTGCCTTCTTGCCGAGCTCGTGTCCCGGCACGCCCGCCGTAGCAACCCATGCCGACGACCTTCTGCTCCTGTTACCTATGTCCACCCCGGCGAAGGCGGTCGGAGACTTCTTCGATCTGCTCAGCCGTGGGACCGGACTGCAGGTCAACAGGGCGAAGTCGTCGGTGGTGCCAGTAAGTGCGCCGTGGGCAGGGCAGCAGAACTGGGTCCGTCTAGGGATCCCCACGGCAAGGTGCCTCAAGTACCTTGGTGTGCCGTTGGGTGACGACTCCCCTGCGGAAGCGTGGTCCAGCTGTCTTCAAAAAGTTGAGACGGCGATCGGCCCGTTCTTGGAAGTCAACTTTCACTTGCCGGAACGGGCCGCGGTTTGGAACGCCTTCGCGGATCCCATTCTCCGCTTCTTGCTTTTTGTTTGCCCCGCCCCCAGAGAATGCAAAAGAGGACAAAGGACCTCCTCCGCATAGCCCTTTGGGGCAAGGGGAAGCCCGAGTCCCTCTGAAGGACTTGTGCGCTCCGCGTCGGGACGGCGGCCTTGGCCTCCTGATGCTGGAGCGCGTGGAAATCCAGATGCGGTGGCGAACTCTCGCCATCGCAGCGAAGATGTCGAGCACCCCTTCGTGCGTTCCGGCCCGCCTCCTCGCCAGGCGTGTGTCCCGATGCGAAGGACTCGCGTCGTTTCTTCTGTGCCCTGGCCGGAAGTTCCGAACATGCGGCCTTATGCTCAGACGCATAGCAATCCTGGCGAAGACGAACGGTTGGATGGTTTGTGGCCCCGCCAACTGCTGTCACATGAGCTAAGCAGAACCGGAGGAGTGAAAACAATATGAACTGCCTGCGAATCAACCCATACGCCAACCGCACCATGCGGGAAATACTGGAATTTCCCCGGAGTCGCAGGTGGGCGTTGACGATCCCCCTTGTTACGGCTATGCCCTACCTCCTGAGGGCGCTTCAGGATCGCCAGAAGCCGAGGTGGCAAGTCACCTGCCAGATCGCAGGCAGGGAGAAGATGTTAAGCGGCTGGACCACAGGAAAACTGGCGGACGCCACGACCCCGAGCGTCCAGCCGCGTGGACTAATGAGATGGGGCGAGCTGCTCGCCATCCCTACGGATGTGCTGAAGTGGCCCCCGGTATTAAAGGAATCCAGGATCCTGCCATTTAAGTGGCAAGAGTCGGCGTTGCTTTTGTTGCACTGGGGTCTACACTGCAACGCGCGCCGCTTCCACTGGACGAGGGGAGCTGTGGATCCTGCGTGTGCCAGGTGCGGGGAGCGGGAGTCGCTTCCCCACCTTATTGTGGATTGTGCTGCCATCCGACCCCTCTGCGAACGGTTCGGGGCGACCCTAGGTGTCCCTACGGGCAGCACCCCCAGAGACGTTCTTCGGCCCCTCTTCGTGAAGGACGCACTGCAGCCAGCCGCAGCCATCGCAGCCTTGTGCTGTGTCCGTGGCATCGTGGCGGCATGGAGCGACGCCAATAACGAAGGAGTGGGTCCACACGCGAGGGATGTCGTCCCATACGCCCAACGCTTCATGCGGAGAGCTGCCGGATGGCCCCAACTGGGGAATATACGGACGGACCTCAAGGGCTTCCTTCAACGGATGGGCCCTCCTCACAGCGTTCAGTGATCCCTTCCCTGCCCTCCAACTTCTTTTTGTCTGTTTATGTTTTTTATTTTTCTTTTTGTTTTATCCCCATCCCCCTTCGCTGCTGAGGAACGCTACGCTGGGCTGCGTCCCGGCGTCCCGGCAGGTCCAGTGCATATGGCCGTGAGCGGGGCCTTGTACCGCGGATGTAGAGTTTTTTTTTTTAAAAATAAACGCCCCGGGCGTACCCGGGTGTAAACCTCCGCGGCCAGTTGGAGGACGTGTTTTTCCTTCACTCCCCAAAGAGTAGTAGGAAAGCGCTTTTTCTTCTGTGTGGTGTTTTGTGTACATCGTCGGTGTCCAATGGCCACGACGCCAGAGGACACCGCGATGGAGGTGGGAGTGGGGGAGGCTAGTTCGCCCCCACAGCCGACTGGAGCAGGGGCAGCCGCCCCGGAATCATCCCCGGCCACGCCGAGGACATGGAGCGCCATGGTGGCCGCGCCCAGCGCAGAAGCCATGGCGGAGATGGCCGCATACAAGGCCTCCGGGTACAAGCCTTCGCTTGTGTACCAGGTAGGCAACTTGTTCGACGGCCGGACAGCGCGCGCCTTCAGCAAAGCGTTGAAGGACGCGAATGTTACAGAGAAGGATCTGGACGGCCTCTCCGTCCTCAGCGGCGGGCAGCGGGTCGAGGTGGTCTGCAAAGATGTCACCTTGGCTCACCGCCTAATCCATGCGCCGCTGAACGTAGACGGCCGCAAGATCCTGCCAGTATCCATGGACCGCTCCGTGTTGGTCCACATGACTGGCATCACCAGCCGCATAACGCGGTCAGCGGTTGGTGAGGAATTGAGAAAGTACGGTGAGGTGCACGTACTGTG
This sequence comes from Raillietiella orientalis, assembly GCA_036172245.1. Taxonomy (NCBI): domain Eukaryota; kingdom Metazoa; phylum Arthropoda; class Ichthyostraca; order Raillietiellida; family Raillietiellidae; genus Raillietiella; species Raillietiella orientalis. The sequence continues at coordinate 17,398 of JAYWIR010000151.1, forward strand.
GCCGAAACCCTCCATTTTCGACGGCTTCGATAGCCTTTTTGGTGGGCAGGCTGCAGCGCGGGTCACCGTACGGGAGAATTGTGGGCTTCCCCACAAACTACAGGTGGCGCAAGAAAACGTCGACCTGTGGTATGTAGGGAAGCCCCGGTATTGCGGGCATTGTGATACCGTGGGACACCTACGTAAAAAGTGTCCCAATATACAATGCCATTTGTGCGGGGAGCGGGGCCACGTTCGGCGCGTGTGCCCAAAACGTCCCACCACGGTTCCCCCTGCCGCGAAAAAAGCGCAGGGGAAACGCGCTTCAAAGGTCACTAGACCTAAAGTGGAAAAGGGCCAGCACAAGCTGCCAACACCTCAACCTCCGGCGCGTAAGCCGGAGGATAAACCTTCTGAAACGGTGGAAGGCGAAGAGGGATGGCAGCTTGTAGAGGCCAGAAAACCAAGGAAACTCCCACCCGCGGAGAGCAAAGAGCGCAAGACGGCCGCAAAGCCAAAAAAACCCGGTCCGCGCTCGAAAACTCTGCGCGAGTGCACGGTGGCACTCGAACGAATCGTCGTTCCCGAGATTGCCATCCGGAGCGTCGATCCTCCCCTTGCCGTTTCCGCTGCGCCCTAGGCTCGCGACGGCGAACCCTCTGTTTACACAGAGGGTGAGCCGCGCGACATAGCGGCGGTCGAAGCCGCGGACGCCGCGTTCGCGCAGGCGGCGGAGGAGCTCGCGGTCACGCTGGCCGAGCGTGAGAACCCCTCGCGCAAGGCCGTGCGAAGGCCGGCTCCGGCGAGGAAGGCCCCAAAAGGTGAGTTAGACCTGGGGGCCGGAAGCACATCCTCCTCCTCGGAGGCACCCCCCAGGAAGTCGGGACGCAAGTCCCAGAAGCCCAGGAGGCGCCTCCCCTCCACCAGCGAGGAGGAGAAGACGGAAGCCGTCGCCAGCGTGGGAAATTCGGAGGAGGAATTCCCACGCTTGGAAGCCGTCGATGCGGCCACCCCCATGGAGGAGGGTGAACAGGGAGGTGAAGTCCCCCCTGCAGGCGCCGACCCTGAACAGCCCGCCCCCATGGAGGAGGGCGAACAGGTAGGCGCGACTCCACCTGCGGATGATCCGTCCGACGCGCCGGCACCGATGGAGGAGGGGGACCAGGTGCCTTCAGCACCTGACCCCCCTGCTCCACCTAGCGTCCCGCCCCAGCAGGTGGCGGACGCCGCACTGCCATCTTCCCAGGAGTAACACCTGGGCTCGCCAGTCGCCGTCGGATTCGCGCGGCCTGTTGGAATGTCAACGGGCTGCGCGACGACGGTAACAGGCGAGATACAGCCGACACCCTGCGGGAGTTGGACCTGGCTCTGTTGCAGGAGATCCTCGTGATTACCGCGGCAGACTTCCAGGAGATCGAGACGATCGCGGGGGGTCGGCTGTAGTGGCAATGCGGCATCCGCAACACCTGCGTGGTCGCGTTCTTCGTGAAGCCGGCCATCGACGCTGCCGTGAAGGGCGTGCGCTTCGATGACGACGGTCGGGTCGGTCAGCTGACTCTCGGCTGGTCGGACTCGATCGATCTGATCGTCACGAATGTGTACGCCCCCACCGGTCAAAAGGGATACAGCAACCGTACCAGGCTGCTTGAATCCTTGAAGCGCGACTGGCTGGCGAACACGAGCGTGCGGAAGGCTCACCTGATAGCGGGAGATTTCAATCGAGTGCGGACGTGTTTTTCTTCGCTCTCGTCTCCGTGCTTTCATCCGCTTCATCTTGGCGTTGTACATTTTGACGACGATGTCGACCCAACTTGAAGCTACTGAAGTTGGAGGAACAGCATCTGGATCTGCAATCGCGGAACCGACGGCCGCCTCCACCTCGTCTTTCTCGCCAATGGAGAGGAGTTTTGCTGACGTTGCTGCCACAGCAGCCGTCAAAGGGAAGCCACTCGACGAGTCGGAGTTGCGGGCATACGTAGCCCAAGGCTATAGACCTGCTCTCCGATATAAGGTGAGTGGTTTTCTTTCTGCGCGCGACGGGAATCAGTTCAACGATGAACTGACCCGTGTTGGCGTGCGGGAGGAGGACCTTCTCGCCAGTATGCCCGTAAAAGACATGGGCTATTTCAAGGTGCGTTGCAAAGACGCTGCACTTGTGCAACGCTTGCTGCGCACCCCGTTGTCGATCCGTGGCCAGAAGGTCTTCCCGGCCGCCATGGACGACTCATTTGTGGTGGAGATTTTCGACATCGAGTCGGAAATCTCCGATACTGATATTCGGAACGCGTTGGCGAAATTCGCCACGGTCCATGCGCTGTGGAGGGTGCGTAGCAACCTCAAGGACTACCCGTCCATACACAGCGGAGTCGCTGGAGTCCGACTTACAATGCCGGACCGCCGTCTGCTGCCCACCAAACTACAGGTGAAAGACACGGTCGTTCACCTGTGGTTCGTGGGCAAAGTAAAAACGTGCGAGCAATGAGGGAAGGAGGGGCATTGTTTGGATAAATGCCCCTTTGGAAAATGCCGTTATTGCAAACTATCCGGGCACCAATTGAAAAATTGCCCGGATCTTTTGCGAAAAAAGGCAGCCGCGGAGCTCCATTTTAAAAAACAAAGCGCGGATAAAAAGAAAAAATCTGCGAAAAACCTGGAGACCCCACGGCAGAAATTCGGTAAAAACGCGAGGCGGAATGTCGCCCCAAAGCAGCAGGAAACCTCGCACGCAAAGCCCTGCGCACCCCCTCTCGCGGCAGGGGAGCCGCAAAAGAAAGGGTGCGGGGAATCCGGGGCAATGGTAAGTCCCCCTAGGCGCAATAGCTGTCCTTCCCAAGCACGCCCGGCTCTTTCGGAGTTCGAGCAACCGGCGGGGACGTCAATGGACAACGGCGGTAAGGACACTTCCAGTACCGTCAGATCCATTCCTTCACCTCCTGCAGTGGCTGAGAAGCCCAAATCGGGTAAGAAGGGTTGTGCCGTGTCGACTTCGAAAGTCGGCAAAAAAAAATCCGCGTCGCGAACCAACACCGCGAAAGCGGAGAAAAATCTCACGCCGTCGCAGTCGGAGAGCAAGCTCTCGACTGGCGCGGATGCCATACCAACGAAGGGATTAAAAGCCCTTCCGAAAGCAGCGTCCATGAAGAGCGTGTCGGAGCCATCGAAAGTGCTGTTGTCCAAAGACGCGGATGGCTTCAAAGATGGCCATGGAGCACAATCTCCATTTACGGCGCCACGCGAAGTGAGGAACCGTAATGAAGTAAAGAAGACTTCAGCAAAGGTCCCTCGTGCAACTGCGCGTGAGCACGCTGAAAACGCGCGCGCCGGGAAAGCAGCCGTCACCAAAAGCGATGCTCTGGTGACGGAAAACGAAAACAGGACAGCTGTCAATCCAGCAGAACCTGTCACTACTTCGCGGAAGGCCGAAACCCGATCGAACATGCGCCGGTCGGACTCCGAAATGGATGCCGTTCCGATCACCGAGACGAGGACAACTCGTTCGAAAGCGTGTGCGCGCCGATCAAAAGTAGGCAGCCAGGCAACTCTAGCCGCGAAGCCACGCGAAGTCTCCACGAAACCCGACGGGGATAAGCCTGGCGTGGAGGCACTACATGCATGCAGCACGACAGAGGACGGTGGCGACCGTCCCCTCCAGCCAGTCGTGCTGCTCGCCGTCTGCTCGGCGGATAAAGCGAGCAAAAAGCTGCCACCTTCCCAGCAGTAATGCGGGGAATCGCGTCTTCTCGTCGTCTGTCCGTAACGTGTTGGAACGTGAACGGACTGCAGAACGACGAGAAGAGGCGATTAGTAGCCAACGCCCTGCGCCCCTTCGACCTCGCGCTCCTGCAGGAGATTCACGTAATCTCCGACGAGCAGGCAGCCGAAATCAAGGAGCGCGCAGGCGGAACGCTACATTGGCGGTGCGGCGGCGCACACACGTGCGGCGTCGCGTTCCTCGTAAGAGGAAAAATGGCGGAAGCGGTGCGTAGTGTTCGTTTCGATGACGACGGACGGATAGGCCAGCTTTTCATCAAGTGGTCCGAGTCCATCGATCTCGTCGTTACGAACGTCTACGCGCCGAGTGGCTCTCGCTACCTCGAAGAAAGAGTAGCTTTCTTTGGTGAGGTGCAGAGCCACTGGCTCAACAACTCCGGTTTCCAAGTGGCGCACCTCGTCGCTGGGGACTTCAACGTCCGTCTGCTCTCCGACGATTGGAGCCGCCCGAGGGAACGCGCGCTGCCCATCGAGATGTGCGCGTCCGTACACGCCGCCAACTTGATGGTCAGCGAACCTGGAATGGAAAGATCGCTCGATCACGTTTTCCTCGATGAAAACCTGCATTCGCATGTGGGTAGGAGAGGAAGATTGTTGACTGAGCTTTCTGACCACCACAGGTTGGAGTTTGAGATCCTTCCGCCAAGCAGGGGGCCTCCGTTGCAAAGCTGGAGGATGCAGGCGGATTGGCTTAGCCAACCGGAGGCTGCGGAGCATCTACGTGGATACCTCCGGGGCTTTGCCATTCAAGAACTTGCGGACTGGGACGATCTCAAAAGATCTGTCCGCGAGTTCTGCTGCCAATTCCCCTTGCACCGGCTTCCACGCGGTTTCGGAGAGGGCGTGGCCAACAGTAGAGACTTTCTGCATGCCCGCACGTTTTCGAGACGCGCGGATGTCGGGCGTCTCGCAGAGTACAAGGCGAGGGCCGAGCGCCAGGTCTGGCAGTCCGGAGCAGCATGCCTGTTGGACGACAAGGGCCAGGAATGTTCGGCCCCAGCCGAAGTACGCCGCATTGTGAGACGCTACTACTCCTCGCTCTACGCGGAATCCCCGACAAAGGATATTCTTTCTGAGATACTCCTGTCTCAGGATGCTCGTGTTGTCGGCGAGGAGGAACGCGAACGTCTCGACGAGCCCTTCACGGCGGATGAATTTTCGTCCGCCATCGCTGGGCTGAAGAGACGAAAGGCGCCAGGCGAGGATGGGCTCCCTGCAGAGTTTTATCAGTGCTTTGCAGTGGAGCTCATTCCCTTGATGCTGAAACTCGCGACGCTGATGAGTGAATCCGGGAATGTCCCTGATTCCTTCCGCTCAGCGAAGGTGCGTCTCCTGCCGAAAGGCGGAGACTTGCGCCAACTTAACAACTGGCGTCCGATCACCTTGGTGAACTCGGACGTCAAGTTGTTTTCCAAGCTGTGGGTCGCGCGGTTAGGAAGTATCGCGGAATCTGTGGTGAACCCGGTACAAACCTACGCGGTTCCGGGACGATCCATGGAGGCGAACATCCTTTTCGCGCGTACATGGATGCAGCTGCAGGAAGTTGTGGCGCAGCAAAGCTAGGCTGCTGCGAAAGTCACTGCCGCAGGCAAGAAGAACAGGCGCCGACGGCAGGAGGGAACGCCAGGTGCCTTGGCGGTCGCGGTCGATCTCCACAAGGCGTTCGACTGCGTAAACCAGAAGCTGCTTTTGGAGCTTATGGAACGCCTTGGGTTCCCGGCGCAACTCCTGCTGTATTTGCGCGCGTGCTGGCGCCACGCGCTAACCTGCATCACTTTTAGCGGCTGCAGCGTGTATGGTATTCCCGTTCGTAGGGGCATCCGACAGGGCGACAGCTTAAGCCCGTTGCTCTTTAGCATCTTCTTTGAGTTGGTGCTAAGTGCATACAGGCTGACGCTGTCTCACTTGCCAAGCTCCTGCCCGGGAACGCCTGCCGTGGCCGCCTACGCTGATGACCTGCTTCTTCTGCTCCCCCTGTCCACCCCGGCGTCCAGTGTCGAGGATTTCTTCGACCTGATTCGTCGGGGAGCGGGCGTGAGCGTGAACAGAGAGAAGAGCGTGGTCGTTCCTGTGGGTACGTCGTGGGAGGGACAGTCCGACTGGATCCGCCTGGGGATCCCCACGGGCGGGTACTTTAAGTACCTTGGCGTTCCGTTGGGCGCTTTCGGCGCAGCCGAAGCGTGGGCGGACTGTCTTCAGAAAGCAGAGTTGGCCATCAGCCCGTTCTTTAACGGCAAGTTTACCTTGCAGGAACGTGCGACTATTTGGAACACCTTTGTGGCCCCCCTCCTCCGTCCCCTGTTTTTTGTTTTGGACCCCCCCTATGCGGCAAAACAGCGGGCTAAGCGCCTGCTCAGGAACGCTCTCTGGGGTCCGGCGAGATCCAGGATCCGCCTTAAAGATTTGTCAGCTCCGCGTCGGGATGCTGGTTTGGGTATCCTGACAATGGAGCGACTCGGACTGCAGGTGCAGTTCCGACTGCTGGCACTGTGTGCCCAGCTATGGACATCCCCCCTGTGTGTGCCAGCTCGCATTCTCCTGCGGAGATGCGCCGGCAGCGGAGGATTTCTCTCGCTTTTGCCGGGCACTCAATACAGGAAGCGGGGTTTCGGTTTTCCATTGCGGCAGTTGACCGCACTTCTGTAAGCACACTCTTGGATCTCCTGCCGCCCAATGAACTTTGAAGCTTGGCGGCAGGAGTCTGTTGAATCCTGGGCGGCGTTCCAAGGAATACGCCCTGAAGATCTTCGCCCCCTGCGCCAATTTTTTCCACGATCCTTGGAAGTAGTACTGCAGGACGAGGTGAAGTTTTCTACCCTGGCTGCCACGCCTCTTGCCGCAGCGCTGTCTGCCCTCAGGGCAAGAAACGACAGTTACCAACCGGCGAGGTGGGAGGTTTCCTGCACGATAGCAGGAAGAACCAAACTCCTTGGCACCTGGAAGACAAGTGAGTTGGCGGACGCCGCCACTCCTCGTGTTACTGCAAAGGGACTCCTCCGGTGGGCAGAAGAACTTGCTGTCACCCCCGAAGAACTTGTAGTCCCTCCACAGTGTATGGACAGTTCGCTGCTCCCCCTTGCTTGGAAACAAGACGTGCTGATTTTCGTTCACTAGGGTTTTCAGTGCAACGAGCGTTGGCATCGTGACTCCGGGGGACTTGCGTCTGCGAACTGCGTTCGGTGCGGATCGACGGAGTCGATTCCGCACCTACTTCTGGACTGCGGTGTCCTACAAGGACTGTGGCGTAGGCTGGCAACAGCACTATTGCATCCCGTGGACACCGCAAGAGACTTGCTGCGACGATTCTTCACGCCGAGCGGGCTTTCACTAAGGGCAAGGATTGCAACCATCGGTTGAATACGCGCGATAGTTTCCGTCCGCCAGGCGTTGGTAATCAACGGACAGCACCAAGAGGTAATCAGCAAAGCATCCTTTTACATGGGAGCATCTGCTAGATGGCCTCATTTGACAGATGAGACAAAGATGAATCTCGCCGCAATACAACGCCGGTTTACACACCCTCATCAGCGGCCAACCCGGTGATCATTGCCCTACCCTCCATAAACTAAATTTGTATTTTCTTTTTACACCCGCGTCCCCATAGGCTCCGGAACATTTTAGGTGCTCATCGTATAAATCCCCGTGAGTACGGAGCCTAACCAAAAACCCGTTACCCTTCCCTCCAGGTTTTGATTTTTGTTTGTTTCCCCTCATTCCCCCCACGCTGCGAGCGGTTTGTTTACCAGGCCTGCGTGCCGGTAATTTTTCTATGTTCTCTGTCATTCTCTTGGTTGGGGACATTGTCCCTGACCAGTTTATTATTATTAATAAACGCCCCGGCGTGACCGGGTGATCAATTTCAATCTCCGCCTGCTAACAGGTGAGCCGGAAACACAAGTGAACGCGATGAACGAGTTGTGCGCCGCCATGCGTACGCGCAACTTGTTCGCGGGTGAGAAAGGAATAGTCCGCAGCATCGACCACGTCTTCCTGGACGCTGACCTGTGTTCACGCGTCGGCAAACGGGGGAGGGTTGTGTCGACGTTGTCGGACCATTCCCGGCTAATTTTCGAGATGCGGCCTCGCGACAAAGGACCGCCATCCAGGGATTGGCGTCTGCCGGGGGACTGGACGCGACTCTCAGGTGCGAAGGAACACCTTCGCGAATACCTTAGAGGCGTCACGCTCTGGAATCTCCAGGACTAAGACCTTTTTAAGGAATCGGTTCGCGAGTTCTGTGAGCAGTTCCCCCTGGATCGCCTGCCCCCCGGATTCGGCGAGCGTGCTCGCAACCATCGGGCCTATTTACAGGCTCGTAGGTACGAGGGAACCCCTAATGTCCGTCGCCTGGCCGAGTACAGCGCCGGGGCCGAACGCCAAGCCTGGCAATCCGGGTCGGCCAGCTTGCTGGACGCCCAGGGCCGGGAATGTTCGTCCCCGGCGTCGGTACGGCATCTTGTGCGGAGTTTTCATTCCTACCTTTACGGCAGGGAGCCCTCGGATCGAAACGCTTTTCGACGCTTGCTTCCGGATGGCACCCCGGCCAATAGGGGAGGAGGAGATGGAAAGCCTCGACGAGCCTTTTACCACCGGCGAAATTCTCGCCGGTATCAAAAGGCTCAAGAGGCGTAAAGCTCCAGGGGAAGACGGCTTGCCTGCGGAGTTCTTTCAGAGCTTCGCGGAAGAGCTGGCACCCCTGCTGCTTAAGTTGATCAGGCTGATCCGAGACGAAGGCGATGTTACCGCCTCGTTTCGGTCAGCCAGAGTGAGGCTCCTTCCGAAAGGGGGAGACCTCAGGAATTTAAAGAACTGGCGTCCGATCACAATCGTGAATACGGACGCCAAGTTGATAGCAGGGCTATGGGCTTCGCGTCTGGGGCAGGTGGCAGAATCCGTAATTAGCCCGGAGCAGACTTATGCTGTTTCCGGGCAAAGTATGGATGCCAACGTCTTCTTCGCAAGCACATGGGTGCACCTGCAGAGAAGAGAGAAGAAAGGGATAGGGAAAGTCGGCAACCCCACATTGGGGCCGCCAGCCGGGCTGGGAAGGGACCCCCGGGCGGGAAAGGGGGCCCTAGCGCTCGCAGTCGATCTCCACAAGGCGTTCGACTGTGTAGACCAGGAACTTCTCTTGGAGCTCCTGGGTCGCATGGGCTTTCCACCCTCCCTGATTTCCTACCTGCGCTCTTGCTGGCGGAATGCGATAATTACCGTCTCTTTCAGCGGTCAAAAGGTGTATGGCGTGCCGGTGCGGCGGGGCATAAGGCAGGGCGATAGCCTCAGCCCCCTGCTCTTTAGCACCTACTTTGAGTTGGTGCTGAGAGCGTACAGGGTGACTTTGGCCCCCTTGCCGAGCTCGTGCCCCGGCACGCCCGCTGTAGCAGCGTACGCCGACGATCTTCTGCTCTTGTTGCCAATGTCCACCCCGAGGAAGGCGGTCGAAGACTTCTTCGATCTGCTCAGCCGCGGGACCGGACTGCTGTTTAACAGGGCGAAGTCGTCGGTTGTGCCAATAGGTGCGGCGTGGGCAGGGCAGCAGGACTGGGTCCGTCTGGGGATCCGTACGGCGAGGTGCTTTAAGTACCTTGGTGTGCCGTTGGGGGACTTCTTCCCTGCGGAAGCGTGGTCCAGCTGCCTCCAAAAAGTCGAGACGGCGATCGGCCCGTTCCTGGAAGGCAAGTTTCACTTGCCGGAACGGGCCGCGGTTTGGAACGCCTTCGCGGCCCCCATCCTCCGCCCCTTGCTTTTTGTTTGCCCTCCCACCGTGGAATCCAAGAAAAGGACGAAGGACCTCCTTCGTATCGCCCTTTGGGGCAAGAGGAGTCCCCGAGTCCCAATTAAGGACTTGTGCTCTCCGCGTCGGGACGGCGGTCTTGGCCTCCTGACGCTGGAGCGCGTGGAGAAGCAGCTGCGGTGGCGATCCCTCGCCATCGCAGCGAAGATGTGGTGCACCCCTTGGTGCACTCCAGCCCGCCTCCTGGCCAGCCGTGTGTCCCGGTGCGATGGACTCGCGTCTTTTCTTCTCAGCCTTGCCGGAAGATGCGAAGATGCGGCCTACTGCTCGGGCGCATGGCAACATTGGCCAAGGAGAACAGCTGGATGATTTGCTGCCCCGCCAACTCCCCCGCCTGGCTGGAGGAAAATATTGGAACGTGGGCAGTGGTTAACAAGACAAGCCACGAGACGTGGAATCGTTTCCGATGCAGCCCCTACGCCCGCTGCACGCTGCGGAATCTCCTGGAGAGTCCAGCAAGATGCACGTGGGCAGAGACGACCTGTCTAGCTACGGCGCTGCCCTTCCTGAAAAGGGCACTTCACAGCAGCCGGACGCCAAGGTGGCAAGTCTCCTGCTGCATCGAGGGACGCGAAAAGTTGATCAGCGGCTGGACAACAGGAGAACTGGCAGACGCCACGACCCCGAGCGTCCAGCCGCGAGGAGTAAGAAGATGGGGCGAGCTGCTGGCCATCCCTATGGATGTGCTGAAGTGGCCCCCGCTTCTTCAGGAATCCAGGATCCTGCCTCTTAAGTGGAAAGAGTCGGCGTTGCTGTTGTTGCATTGGGGTTCACCCTGCAACGCACGCCGCTCTCACTGGACAAGAAGAGTTGTGGATCCTGCGTGTGTCAGGTGCGGAGAGCGGGAATCGCTCTCCCACCTTATTGTGGACTGTGCTGCCCTTCGTCCCCTTTGGGAACGGTTTGGGACGATCCTCGGTCTCCCAACGGGCAGTTCCCCTAGAGACGTTCTTCGGCCCCTCTTCGTGAAGGACGCCCTGCAGCCAGCCGCAGCCCTTGCAGCCTTGTGCTGCGTCCGAGGCATCGTGGCGGCATGGAGCGACACCAACAAGGAAGGAGTGGGTCAACACGCGAGGGATGTCATCCCAGATGCCCAACGCTTCTTGCGGAGAGCTGCTAGATGGCCCCAACTGGGGAATCTACGGATGGACCTCGAGGGCTTCCTTCAATGGATGGGCCCTCCTCTCAGCGAACAGTGATCCCTTCCCTGCCCCCCAACCTCACTTGTTTGTTTGCCTTTTTGTTTTTATTTTTGTTTTTCCTATTCCCTTTCGCTGCCGGGGAGTGCCACGCCGGGCTGCGTCCCGGCGTCCCGGTAGGTCCCGTGCATAAGGCCGTGAGCGGGGCCTGGTACCGCAATTGTGGAGTTTTTATAAATAAACGCCCCGGGCGTACCCGGGTGGCAACGCCGAAACCTGGAGGGAGACGGTTCAGGGGAAACTGGTCGCAGAACTCGCGGACTGAGCTCTTCAAGTCGTCCCAGTCCGCGAGCGACTGCAGATGGAAGCCTTGCAGGAACAAGCGAAGATGTTGCGCTGCTCCTGCGATGCGCAACCAGTCCCCTGGCAAACTCCACGCTGTGGTGGGTGGACCTCTACCGTGCGGGTGTATTTCTAGCGCGAGCCGGGGATGGTTGCAAAGTTCGGATGGCACTGCTTCTCGATTTCCCACCCGCGAACACAGGTGGTTGTCGAGGAACATGTGGTCGATCCTCGTCCCCTTCCCGGCGTCACCGGCCAACAAGTTGCGCGCGTGCATGGCAGCGCACATCTTGTTGATCAGTTGTGCGCGAATGTTGGGCGCACCTGCCAGCAGGCGGACGTTAAAGTCCCCGGCAATGAGGTGCGCCTTTCGTATGTCTGCTTCGGCCAGCCAATCTCGCCGCATGCCTTCGAAGAACGGAGTGCGTTCCCCGCGCCTGTGGCTCGTGCCGGGCGCGTACACGTTGGTCACGACGAGGTCGATCGCGTCGGACCACTTGGCAACAAGCTGCCCGATTTGACCTTCCCCGTCGAAGTGCACGTCGCGCAGCGCATCAACGACGGCTGGCTTCAGCATGAAAGCCACACCGCGAGTGCGGTCTTTCTTGTTTTGGTATACGAGCCGCCCGCCTGCGATCCGTTCGATTTCCTGGGCCTCCCCTGCGTGGAGCACGTGCGTCTCCTGCAGAAGCGCCAGGTCGAAGTCCCGCAGGCTGGCGGCCACTTCTCTCCTCTTGCGGTCGTCGCGCAACCCGTTGACGTTCCAACAGATTACGCGCAGTCGCCGGCAGGAGGAGAGTCCACGCGTTGGTGTGTTTATTGTGCTTGCTTACCGTCCTCCGCCTGCTGTTCAGCAGGCGGGAGTTGTGTATCCATTGCGACGGGCTGTTGCTCGAAAGGAGGCGGTCCGTCGGTAATTGTGGTGGAGGTTGGAGGATCCTGCTTGGCCAGGGATTTCTCCGGCGAGGAGAAGCGAGACCTTGCGGACATCGCCTCCCCGTCGTCGTGGTCCGACCGCATTTCCTCCTCCGCCGGTGGAGGTGCGGAGCGAAGCGGGTTGCCTACCTTGCGGCCCGCTTTGCGCTTCGGGAGAGCGACAGCCGGAGAGTTGCCGGCTTCGGCTTCGGACTAAGAAGTCTCCGGTCCTTTCGCCTCATACGGACGCCTCAAGGCCTTCTTCTGGGCCTTGGGAGGCTGCTGGAGCATGGCTGCCAACTCTTCCGCCGCCTTGTTGAAGTCCCGGTCGTCGCTGCTCACGCTGGGCTCGCGACTTTGTCGCGGCGTCGGCGTTCGCGCGGCGGCGGGTTGTTCACACCCGGATGTGCCGGGGCATTTATTTCATAGAAATAAAATTACAGAAAAATGTCGCGTGGCGAACCCGAAGGTTCACCACTCCAAAACAGCTTGCTGGTTACCGGCTCCGTGCCGGAGAGGTCCTTCCGATGCGCGGGGATTAGAAATAAAGAAAAACAAAAAGAAACAAAAAGTTCAAATGTGGGGGGGAACAAATGTTGTAGGGGTGGGAGGGCGGGGAAGGGATCACGGTGCGCGTGGAGAGGTCCTCTAGATCCTATTCAGGATCCGCACAAGCTGAGTCCTTTCAGCGCCCAAGTGGCGCCACTTGCAGACACTGCGCGCGAAAAGGCGAGTCCAGTGTAAGGCGTTGCCGGTTGGCTGACGCCTTCTTCTGGTGGCGTTCCAAGCTGCCACTATTCCTCTGATGCAGCCGAGGACTGCTACACTAGCGGGCGGGGACAAGGCGTCACTACAGAAGAGGCGCCTGAAAACGTCCTTTGGGCCGCATCCGCGCAAGTCCAGGATCGCCGCGAGACGATCCCATAAAGGGCGGATGGCACTGCACTCGATGAGAAGGTGGGAGAAGGTCTCTTTTTCCCCGCACCGGTCACAATAAGGATCCACAGCCCCCCGGGTTGTGTGATGAAGGCGTGCTTTGAATGGAAGTCCCCAGAAAACCACAAGCAACGCCACATCCTGCCATTTCAGGGGGAGGGATGCACTGTTCCAGGACGCTGGGGGCCACTTCATCTCCTCCGGAGATAGTCCGAGTAGCTCGCCCCAGCGTCGAATTCCGTTGGGCGGGACACTCGGCGTCGCAGCGTCAGCTAGCTGCCGAGATGTCCACGCCTTTATCGAGTGTGTCCTGCCGCCTATAGTGCAGGACACGGTCCATTTCCCCTGCTCGCTACTGTCCCTGGCATTCACAAGGAAGGGCAGCACTGGGGCGAGGGGGTTATCAAGGCCCACAGAAGCTTGTCGTGGGACTGCACGATCTCCTGCAGCGTCCAGCGGGCGTGCCTTTTCATACAAGTGTTCCTTGTGCCCGCCGGAACGTGGATCTTTACCCAGGTGGAGACTGACTCGTGCACCCAGGCGGAGTAGTTCCCTGGGAGGCAGGAGATCCAGGCGTTCTCCCGAACCGCAACAAAGATGCGTCGCAGCATAGAGCCACAGTATGGTCTTCTGCAGACGCGCGCAGACAGAAACGACAAAAGTCCGCCGATTCCGCAGGCTTGTTGGGCCAGGAGGCGTGCTGGAACGCACCAAGGCGTGTCCCACAATTCTGCCGCAAGGGCGAGAGTCCTGAATCGAAGTTGTATTTCGATGCGCTCCAGCGTAAGTAAGCCAAGTCTACCGTCATTACGTGGAGCGCACAAGTCTTTGAGCCTCACACGGGACCTCCCTTTGCCCCAAAGGACTGTCCTCAGGAGGCCCGCTGCTCGTTTCCGAATAAAATAAGGGGCGGGGCAAACAAAAAGTAGGGGGCGAAGGAGGGGAGTTGCGAACGCGTTCCACACCGCGGCCCGTTCCTGCAACTAGAACTTGCCTTCTTGGAACGGACCGATCGCCAACGCTGCCTTTTGGAGACGGTCGGACCAGGCTTCTGCTGCGCAGAAGTCCCCCAACGGTACGCCGAGGTACTTGAAGCACCTGCCCGTGGGGATCCCCAAGCGGATCCAGTCCGACTGTCCAGCCCACGCCGAACCGACGAAGACCATGGACGACTTCGCCCTGTTCACCTCCAGGCCCGTCCCGCGGCGCAGCAACTCGAAGAAGTCCTCGAGTGCACTCGCCGGGGTGGACCCGGGAAGCAGCAGCAGAAGATCGTCTGCATAGGCCGACACGGCAGGCGTTTCGGCACACGAGCTCGGCAGGGTTGCCAGAGTTACCCTGTATGCCCTCAGCACCAACTCGAAGTAGATGCTGAAGAGCAAGGGGCTCAGGCTGTCACCCTGCCGGATGCCGCGGCGTACGGGCACGTCGTACACGTGCCGGCCGCTGAAACCGATATTGATTGACGCGTTGCGCCAGCAGGAGCGCAGGTAAGATTGAAGCACGGCAGAGAAACCCATGCGTTCCAGGAGCTCCAGAAGGAGATCCTGGTCGACGCAGTCGAATGCTTTGTGCAAATCGACCGCGACGGCAAAGGCTCCCGCCGAGTCCATCCCACCCTCTGCCCGATCTTCTTAGTCAGAGGGGGGCGCGAGGCTCCCTTGACCGTCCTGTGCAACGCGTTGTCGCAACTGCCACCATGAGCTGGCGAGGAGCAGGTTGGCCTCCATGGTTCGTTCGGGAACAGCATAGGTCTGCTCGGGACTCACCACGGAAGCGGCCACCCGCAACAAACGCTCAGCCCACAACTTGGCATACAACTTTGCGTCCGCATTCACTACTGTGATGGGACGCCAGTTGCCAATGTTGCGGTCAAATGCACTACGATCGAATTGTCGGCCGTGAACGGGAAGATCCTTCTCCCGTTCACGGTGACCGGCAGGCGGAGCAGCTGCTGAGCCATCCCTGCAGACTTGCAGTTCAGCTCTGCCAGCCTTCCTCGTCGGCAGTCTTTTCCGGGAGCTCCTGTACCGAGTCCCTTTCCTGCTGCGCGACTTTTGTCGGAGCCGACGGCTGATCCCGTTATGTGGGGTTTATCACTATTTTTGCCTTCTCTTCCTTCTTTTGCGGAAGTTCCGGCGTTGCAGCGACGTTCATCGGGCACACCACTTTGGTGTGGCTTCTCAGGCCTCACGTTGGGCAAACTGCGTCCGGACACTGCTTTTTCAAATGCCCGAACGACTTACAATTGCCACAAAATTTAGGTTTCCCCACAAACCAAATGTCGACGAACTCGTCGTTAATTTGGAGCTTGTGGGGAAGCTGTACGCTTTCTCGAAGCGTCACGGGTGCGCCTACTCGCCCACTAAATGCACCGTTCACTCCGAAGGTGTTGGGCTTTCTTCACATCGCGAGAACGCTTGCGAATTTTTCCAGTTCAGCGCGGATGGCGTTCTCATCCATCAGCACTGTTGTCCCTGTTAGGTGGACCACAATGAAGTAGTCCACCGTGTGTGGGAGTAAATTCCTGCCCTCAAATTGTACGGGCGTGCAGAGCATCTTGTGGTTAAGAGCTGCATCCTTGCAGATGAGCTCCGCCAAATGCCCTCCGCTCCGCAGTGATAGGCAAAGGATTTCATGGTCGGCAATGCCCATCTTTTTGATGGTATTGCCGAACTTTTGCGGCCTTAACGGGGAATATAAATTTACTACCTTGTACAGGAGGGCCGAATTGTAGCCCTCTTGGATGTAGGATTGGATTTCGTCGGCGACATCGGGCGTTTCCGCCGCTGCCACCGCGCTCCAGGCCCTTGCCGTAGTGGCGGGTTCAGAAGAAGTGGTGGGGCGTGATCCCACCTCCTTTGGTTTAGGAGACGCGGTCTTCCCGCCTCCCTCACTTGGAACTGCAGCGTTCACAGGCATTTCTGCCTGTCAACGGCCGCGAAACACACACGGAACACCAGAAAATAAAAACTCCCTATCCAAGGAGCGCGCAACAATTGCGTCCGCCGTGCACCGCGCAGTCAGACGCTACTACTTCTGGTTGTACGCAAAGGAGTCCACGGAATGCAGTCTCTTTGAGCTGCTTCTTCCGACGGGTAACCCTGCTATCGACGAAGAGGAACACGCCAGATTAGATTGGCCCTTCAAGGCGGAAGAAGTATCTTCCGCTATAGCGGGCCTGATGAGGCGTAAGGCGCCTAGGGAGGATGGCCTGCCCACGGATTTCTTTCAGTGTTTCCCGGCGGAGGTCGTCCTTCTGGTGCTAAGCCTTTTCTCTCTGATGCGTTTTAAACCCGGTTGCGCCGGGACGTTTATTTGTGAAAACGAACCACAATCTTCAAGGCAAATTCATCCTTTCTAGACACAAGAAACGCCCATACAGAAAGTTCAGTTCAGAAAGATCACCGGCACGCAGGTTGCCTTCCAAAAGAAAGGAACAGAGGAAGAGGGATACAAAATAAGCAAAACATGAGAAAACAAACAAAGAAACAGTGGAGGTTGGGGTCAGGGATCCATGGTAGTAAACGTTCCTGATCTTTCTAGAAGCGCTGTTTGACAATGGCGAATTCCCTGGAGACTTTTCTGCGCAGATGAGGCCACTTGACAGCTGCTTTCATAAGGTTCGTAGCGATTCTAACGGCGTCCGTTCGCTGCGAGCTTCCTTCTAGTTTACGGCGAGCGATCACGATGGCGCGGATGCAAGAGATTGTTGCGATAACAGCGCATTTATTTAGTCCGTCTTTGCTGAATAAGCGTCGAAGCAGGTCTGTGGCAGTGTCCTGAGGACGACGAAGTGCCGAAGCAAGTCTCCGCCATAACTCCCGCAAGTCATTACACTCAAGGAGCAGGTGCGTAAGCGATTCTATCGCCCCGCACCTGAGGCAGTTCGGGGAGACGACTTTCCCTGTAACCAAGTTTCTGCGCTTATTGCACTAGAATCCCCAGTGCAGAAAAAGAAGAACATCCTGTTTCCATCGAAGCGGGAACACGAAGCTGTCCACACACAAGGAAGGGACCACGAGTTCTTCGGGGAGTAATCCAAGAACCTCACTCCAACGAAGAAGTCCCTTTGCCAGATTACGAGGAGTGGCAGCGACTACTAACACGCTCGTTCTGCAGCGGCTCAGCAGACTTCCCATTTCTGCAATGCTGCAGAAGAACTCCCATTTTGCCGGTTGGCTACTGTCGTTGTTTGCTCTGAGAGCAGACAGCGCTGCGGCGATAAGTAAGACGACTATCCGGGACCAAAGCGACCAGTCCCTTAGGATCACTCCTAGCGGTTTGCGTAAGATACCCTGTAAGGGTCGCAGTTGCTGTGGGCGCACATCCAAAGTGGACGTCCAGTGCTCCGAAGCTTCCTGCTGCCAAGCATTCCAATTGGAGGGGCGGCAGGAAATCCAGGAATGGGCTAACAGCAACGAGGACAAGTGCCTCAGTGGATAGCCAAATCCAGTTCTCCGGCGAAGGTTGCGCGGCAGCAACGAAAGCAATCCTGCACTGCCGACACATCGCTGGAGAATATGGCGAGCCGGAGCACACCAGTGACTT
This sequence comes from Raillietiella orientalis, assembly GCA_036172245.1. Taxonomy (NCBI): domain Eukaryota; kingdom Metazoa; phylum Arthropoda; class Ichthyostraca; order Raillietiellida; family Raillietiellidae; genus Raillietiella; species Raillietiella orientalis. Next base: position 34,825 of record JAYWIR010000151.1, read on the forward strand.
GACCACAATTTCCCACGTAGGAATAGAAGCCGGAACTGCACTTGCAGTTCAATCTTCTGGATAGTCAGGATGCCCAGGCCTGCGTGCTGGCATGGCGCCACCAAATCTTTGAGGCGAACCCTGGATCGGGCAGCGCCCCACAAGACCTTACGTAGGAGACGCTTCGCCCGGAGTTTAACCAAATAGGGAGGCGGGCAAACAAAAAATAAGGGGCGGAGGAGGGGTAAAAGAAAAGTGTTCCATATGCACTCTTTTTCCAACAAGACAAACTTGCCTTCCAGGAACGGGCCTAGAGCCATCTCTGCCTTTTGAAGACAGGCCGACCACGATTCAGACGAGCAGAAGTCGCTTAACGGTACGTCAAGGTACTTGAAGTACCTGAGCGTGGGGATTCCCAGGCGGATCCAGTCGACCTGTCCCTTCCACGACGCACCCATGGGCACGACGGACCACTTCGCCCTGTTAACGCTCATGCCCGCTCCACGACGGATCAGCTCGAAGAAGTCTTGGACCGAGTTCGGCGGATTAGACATGGTCAACAGAAGCAGAAGGTGGTCGGCGTATGCTGCCGCGGACGGAGTGCACGAAGAGGCGCTGGGCAGAACGGCCAGCGTCTGCCTGTACGCTCTTAGCACCAACTAAAAGTAGATGCTGAAGAGCAACGGGCTTAAGCTGTCGCCCTGCCTGATGCCTCTGCGCACGGCCACTCCGTACACACGGGAGCCACTGAAATGCAAGTTGATCATCGCGTGGCGCTACCAGGAGCGCAAGTACAGGAGAAGATGATTCGAAAGCCCAAGACGCTTCAGGAGCCCCAAGAGGAGTTCCTGGTTTTCACAGTCGAACGCCTTGTGCGCTCTAGGGTGGACGTGTTTTCTCGGTGCTCCTCGTGCCAGGAAGTCTCCCTCAGTGCAAGCGTCGTGTGATTCGGTGGTCGATCAGGCAGCTATGCCTGACGCGACCACCAGGGATGGCCAGAGGGCAGCGGCAACGCCGCCCCCAGAGGCGATGGAGAGCCAGGGGGCGGCGGAAACGTCGCCCCCATAGGCGATGGAGGTGAGGGCATCCGCATCCACAGAATCGGTCCCCTCTGCAGCGCGGGCGTGGAGCGCCGTTCTGTCGGCGCCATCGCCTGCAGCCGCGGCGGAATTGTCGGCCTATGTAGAGGAGGGGTACAACCCCTCATTGTTCTACAAGGTAGGCAATTTATATTCTTTAGAGAGCGCGTGCGCCTTCTCGAAGGGCATGCGCGCTCTCGATGTGAAAGAGGAGGAGCTCAGCGCTATGACCATCCGCAGCGGGGGTCAGTACGTTGAGGTCATCTGCAAACATGCAGAGCTGGCCCAACGACTGCTTAAAACCCCCGTTGTGATGGGGACGCGCAGGGTTCAACTCACTACGGCGGACCGCAGCATGGTGGTCCACCTGTTAGGCGTGACCGCGCGAATGCGCAAAGACCAGGTTCGCGCCGCTTTGGAACAGTTTGGAACGGTCCACGCTCAGTGGACGAAAGTTAGTCCTCTCGGAGACTACACGGGGCTGCAACACGGCCTCACTGCTGCGCGCATGACCGTTCGGGAGGGCTGCACTCTTCCCCACAAACTGGTGGTCGAAGGCGAAACCGTCGAAATCTGGTATGTGGGGAAGCCGAAATACTGTGGCTTCTGCAATACGTCGGGCCACCTCAAAAAAAGGTGTCCCAATGTGCAGTGCCAAGTATGCGGCACAATGGGCCACACGAGGGAGGTGTGCCCAAAAGCAGCAGTGCGGGTGGTTTACAAGAGAAACCTTAAAAAACGCGCCCGGCTTCTGCAGAAAAGACTGGAGGCGAAAGCTGCCGCGAAGGCTGTGCCACCCGCGCCCAAGACCCAGGCCGCACCCGAGACCCCGGCGACCAACGCCGAAAAAGTTGAGGGAGCCGGCCAGGAGACTGAGTGGCAAGTGGCAACAGCCAAAAAATCAAAGAAGGAGAGGAGGATGGAAAAGAAAATCGCCTACCAACAGAAGAAGAAAGAGCAGGGTAGCGCGATAATTAAAGAGTGCAGCGTCGTTGTCGAACGCGTTCTCGATGTTGCCGAACGCTGCCGGAAAGAATTCGCCGCTACCGACGACCTCCCTCTGTTGACACAGTCAACAGCGAGGGGAGCGAGCCGGCGGCGGCGTCCGTCATCGACACCACCATCGATGACGTAGCCTTCGCGCGAGCCGCGGAGGAGCTGGCAGCCTCGTTGCAGCCAGAACCCTCCAAGGCTGGCAAGAAGGCCGTAAGGCGTCCGGCCTCCCCTCAGGAGTCCCCCACTTCCTACCCCGAGGTGGAGGCCGGAAGCGCAGCCTCCGTTTCCACAGAACCGCGCAAGAAGGCTGGACGTAAGTCCACAAAGCCAAGGAAGCTCGTCTCCCCCGCCGAAGGGGAAGAGATGGCTTCCGCAAGCGAGGGTGCCATGAGCGTGCGAAACTCTCGGGACCCGTCGCCCGAGAGACTCCCACGCACGGACACGGAGGGGATGGAGGGGGTGGAGGCCGAACAGGTGCCTCAGGTGCCTGAGAAGGCCGAAACCCCCATGGACATCCCGCCCGCCTCGCAAGAGGAGGGCTCCACCACACCTTAATCTTCCCAGCAGTAATGCCGGGAATCTCCTCCCGCCGTCGTCTGCGCATCGCCGTTTGGAACGTGAACGGCATGACAGACGCCGGCAGGAGACAAGACATGGTTGCCCTTCTGGAGTCCTACGACCTTGCGCTGCTGCAGGAGATCCACGTGATCTCTGCAGAACAAGCGCAGGAGATCGAACGGATCTCCGGAGAGCGGCTATGGTACAGGCGTGGGAGAGCGAAAAGTTGCGTTGTCGCCTACCTGCTTCGGCCAGCCGTCGAGGCCGCGGCTTGGGGCGTGCGGTTCGACGATCACGGTCCTGTCGGCCAGCTGACTCTCAGGTGTTCCGACTCGATCGATCTGATCGTCACGAACGTGTACGCACCGAGCGGCAAGAACCTGATGAACAGGAGGGCGAGGAAAGAGTTTTTCCTTGCCCTCCGGCGAGACTGGCTGACCGAAACAGGCGTGCGGAATGCCCATCTGGTTGCAGGCGATTTCAACGTTCGCCTGAAACCAGATGAGCAGAATGCCGAGCGTGACCTGGTCAACGAGGTGTGCATGGCGGTGCACACCTGGAATCTGTTGGCCAGTGCACCGGGGATGAAAGACAGCGTTGACCACGTGTTTCTTGACCAGCACCTGTGCCCTCGCGAGAGCAGGCGCGGCAAGTTACCGTGCGAGTTGTCCGACCATCGCCCGCTAGTCCTCGAGATCCATCCGCGCGACAGGGGCCCCCCCTCGTCAGCGTGGCGTCTCCCAGGGGACTGGCTGAAGCTCCCGGACGCGGCGGAACATCTCCGCACGTTCATACGGAGCTTCAGTCTGCGGACACTCCAGGATTGGGACCGCTTCAAGCGGTCGGTCCAGGAGTTCTGCGACCAGTTTCCTCTGCACCGCCTACCTACGGGTTTTGGGACCGGGGTCCGTAACGAACGAGCCTACCTTGAGGCCCGTCGTTACGCCAGGACCCCCGACATCCGCAGGCTGGCAAAAGACAAAGCGGAAGCCGAGAGGCAAGCCTGGCAGTCCGGATCGGCCAGCTTACTGGACGATCAGGGCCAGGAGCACTCGGCACCTTCCCAAATGCGCGGCCTGCTGCGGAGTTACTACACCTCCCTGTATGCCAGGGCACCTCCGGAGAGGAACGTCTCACGTCTCCTGCTTCCGGAAGGCACTCCATCGATCATGGAGGAGCAGAGAAAGACCCTCGACGAGCCTTTCACGATGGACGAGATCCTCTCGGCCATCGGAAAGCTCAAGAGGCGAAAGGCTCCAGGGGAGGACGGCCTGCCCGCGGAGTTTTATCAAACTTTCGCGGCTGAGCTTACCCCCCTGGTACAGCAACTCACCTTGCTGATACGCGAAACAGGTGACGTTCCCGCCTCGTTTCGTTCGGCAAAGGTGCGGCTCCTCCCTAAGGGAGGAGATCTGAGGAGCATGAAGAACTGGCGTCCCATCACAATAGTGAATGCGGACGCCAAGTTGGTGGCCAAGGTTTGGGCAGAGCGTCTGGGACGGGTTGCCAACATCTTCATCAGCCCGGAACAGACATATGCTGTTCCCGGGCGAAGCATGGAGGCGAGCCTGTTCCACGCTTCCACCTGGCTAGAGCTCCAACATGAAAGGAGCTTGGTGCGCAGCTGGAATTCCGGTGCGTGCGCCGGCAAGGGGTTGGATGGTCGGGTGGGGGAGGGAGCCCTTGCGGTCGCAATCGACTTGCAGAAAGCATTCGATTGCGTCGACCAGAATCTCCTTCTGGAGCTTCTGGAACGCTTGGGCTTCGCGGCCTCATTAGTGGCCTATCTGCGCTTCTGCTGGCGCGACGCGCTCATCATTGTTACTTTCCGCGGGCAGACGGTGCAAGGCGTGTTGGTGCGGCGTGGGATCCGGCAGGGAGAAAGCCTGAGCCCCTTGCTCTTCAGTACCTACTTTGAGTTGGTACTGAGAGCGTACAGGGGAACTCTAGCGCACCTGCCGCACGACTGTACCGGTACGCCGGCCGTTTTAGCATACGCGGAGGACCTTCTGCTGCTGCTACCTATGTCCACCCCGGCTGCGGCGGTCGAGGAGTTCTTCGACCTGCTACATCGGGGAACCGGACTTACGGTGAACAGGGCGAAGTCGTCCGTGATGCCAGTTTGTGCGGCGTGGGCAGGGCAGCAGGACTGGGTCCGTTTGGGGATCCCCACGGTGAGGTACTTCAAGTACCTTGGTGTGCCGTTGGGGGACTACTCCCCTGCGGAAGCGTGGTCCGGCTGCCTTCAAAAAGTAGAGACGGCGATCGGCCCGTTCCGAGGCGGCAGGTTTTTCCTGGCTGAACGGGCCGCGGTTTGGAACACGTTCGCGGCTCCTCTCCTCCGCGCCCTGCTTTTTGTTTGCCCCCCCACAGAGATGATTAAAAAGCGGACAAAGGACCTCCTCCGTATCGCCCTTTGGGGCAACGGGAGGGCCCGAGTCCGCTTAAAGGACTTGTGCGCTCCTCGTCGGGATGGTGGTCTGGGCCTCCTGACGCTGGAGCGGCTGGAGCTTCAGCTCCAGTTCCGCTTGTCGGCTCTCGTTCCAGAGTTGTGGTGCACCTGTTGCTGCGTCCCTGCTCGTCTCCTACTCCAGCAAGCCACCGGCAAGACGGGACTGACGTCGTTTCTTGCACTCCGTCGCCGCGTCAACCGATGCGGACTCCAGCTACGGAGGGTGGCTGCGCTGTATCGGAAAAACCCAGGATTGCTCACCTGTCGCCCGTTTAACGGTAGTGCCTGGTTGCAGGAAACCGTTCGAACGTGGGGACGGTTCGGCATGCAACGCTCCCAACAGGAACGAAGGTTCCTGTTTGGGGGTTACAGAAGTTGCACACTCCGCGAGATCCTGGAGGATCCAAAGAAGAGAGCGTGGGCGGGATGAACCCCCCTCGCTGCTGCGCTTCCTTCCCTGAAGGAAGATCTGGACAGCGATGTTGCGGCGAAGTGGGTGGTTTCAGTATCAATCTCGGGAAAGGAGAAGAAGATAGGAGAGTGGAAGACGGGGCAGTTAACAGACGCTGCTGCCCCGAGTACGCCTCGCAATGGACTTCTGCACTGGGGCGCGCTGCTCGATGTTCTCATTGAACATCTGAAGTGGCCCCCGGTGCTCATGAACACTTCCGCCCTCCTTTTAAAATGGCAGGAGTCGGCTCTCCTGTTGCAGCACTGGGGACTCCCCTCCAACGCCCGCCGACACCACTGGACCTGGGGAGCGGTGGTCCCCAATTGCGTCAGGTGTGGGGAACGGGAATCCCTCCCCCACCTGCTATTGGATTGTGTTGCCCTTCGGCCCCTTTGGTTTCGCTTTGCCGCGGCCATCGGAATCCCCTGCGGCAACCCCAGGGACGCACTGAAAGCCCTCTTCGTTGCCGACGCCCTTCGGCCAGCGGCCTCGTTAGCAGCTTTGTGCTGCCTACGCGGGAGGACAACGCGACCAGGGTGCCATCCAGCCAGCCTCCCAGTTCCTGAGGAGGGCGTCCCGATGGCCCCACCTGGATCCAGGAATACAGAAGAAGCTTGCCGGCATCCTGCAAAGGATGCAACGGCCCCACCAGCAACTGTGATCCCTTCCCTTACCCTCCCAACTTTTCTTTTCTTTTTTGTTTTGTTTTTTGTTTTTCCCCCTTCCCCCTGCTGCCGTGGTGGACCGTACCGGTCTGCAAACCGGTGACCCGGCAGGCTCTGTGTTTCTTCGTGCGTGGCTGGAGCAATGGTCCAGCCACCGCACGTCTTTGTAAAAGTTTATTTTACAATAAACGCCCCGGCGAAATCCGGGTGAAAATCGAATGCTTTGTGCAAATCTACTGCTAGTGCCAAGGCTCCCGGCCTTTCTCCCGTCCGTCCGCACTAGCGCACGCAGTCGGCAGAAGTTCTTGCTGCTGTTCGGCTATCCGCAGCAACGCGCTCTTAAAGCTGCCACCAGGTGCGCGCGTGAAGAAGGTTCGCATCCATGGATCTACCCGGTACAGGGTAAGACTGCTCTACGCTTACCACGGACTCCGCGACTTTCCCTAAGCGCGTGACTCACAGCTTTGAAAACACCTTGACGTCCGTATTCACTAATGTGATCGGACGCCAGTTGTTGAGTTGGCGCAGATCTTCTCCTTTCGGGAGGAGACGCACCCTCGCTGAGCGGAAGGAAGAAGGGACATCGCCCGTCACCCTAATCAGCGTCGAGATTCTAAGCACTAGTGGGGCGAGTTCCGCCGCGAAGCTCTTATAGAACTCCGCGGGCAGTCCGTCCTTACCTGGCCTCTTCCTTCTCTTGAGTCCTGCGATGGCGCAAGAAACTTCCTCCAACGTGAAGGGCTCGTCGAGACGATCGCGTTCCTCCTCGCCGACGCCATGTGCAGTTCGCGGCAAAAGTAGTTCGAAGAGGACTCTTTCCGTCGGGGAATTAGCGTAGAGCAAGGAGAAGTGACGCTTTAGTGCTCGCCGCACTTCGGCAGGAGCCGTGCATTCCCGAACTTGGTCGTCGAGCAGAATAGCCGCTCCAGACTGCCAGCCCTGGCACTCGGCCCTCGCCTTGTACTCTGCGAATTGCCGGACTTCCGTAAGTCTCGAGAAGGTGCGCGCCTGCAGAAATGCTCTACTATTGGCCACGCCTTTCCCGGAGCCGCGTGGTAGCAGGTGCAGGGGGAACCGGTCGCAAAACTCACGAACCGATCGATCTTTTAAGATGGTCCCAGTCTGCTAGTTCCCGGATGGCAAAGCCGCGAAGGAACTGGGAAAGATGCTCCGCGGCTTCCTTATGACTCAGCCAATCCTCCGGCATCCTCCAAACATTGTTTGGAGGTTCCTTGCCCGGTGGGAGTAGCTCGAACTCCAGCCTATCATGGTCCAATAACGTGGACGGCACCCTGTCTCTCCTTCCCACTCGTGAGAGTAGGTGTTCATCGAGGTAGAGGTGATCCACGCACCTTTCCAGTTCAGGCTCGCCGGCTTCCAAGTTACGCGCGTACACCGAAGCGCATGCCTCTTCCACGCACGACCGTTACGCCGGAGACCTCGTCCCGTTGCAAAGCAGGTGGACGTTGTATTCCCCTGCGACGAGATGTGACACTCTGGCTCCGGAGTTCCTGAGGCATTGGCTCTCCAGCACATCAAAGAACTCGATTCTTTCGACACGCCGATGAAAGCCGCTCGGTGCGTAGACGTTCGTTACGACGAGGTTGATTGAATCTGACCACTTGAGTACAAGTTGGCCCATTCGCCCTACATGGTCGAATCCAACGCTGCGCACCGCTCCCGCCATCCTACTATGTACGAGTAACCCGACTCCGTACGATTGTGCAGAACCTTCTCGCCAGTATAGGGTGCCACCCGCGCGCTGTTCGATTTCGGCAACCTTCGCATCGGAGATGTAATGCATCTCCTGAAAAATCGCCAAATCGAAATGTCGCAGGGTGTCTGACACGTCTCGCCTTTTTCCGTCCCTGGGCAGTCCATTGACGTTCCAACAGGCTACGCTGAATCGACGAAAAGAGGCGACTTCCTGCATTAAGGCTGGGAAGGTGAGCACAGATTTCTCGCCTTGTCCGGCGAGTGGTCACGAGACAGAGCGGTCGATCTCGGAGACTGGACATCTCCATTCGACGCCGCACTGCTTGTTGCCGTTAGCTCAGAGGTGAGGTCCTCTTGCTGCTCTTTGCTCCCCAGCAACACTTCCTCCTCGGCAACCACGCGCTTGCGGGTCTTCGGGAGGCGATTGCGCGGTTTCGGGCGGTTGTCGCGCTGTTTGCTTTTTCTGTCGGAATCTAGATCAGAATCCGACAGTCGAAGGCTTGCCAGGCGCTGCTGCTGTTTCCCGGAATTAGGGAAATCGTTCGCAGCCTGTTTCCTAGCGCTTTCTGCAACTGCGGCTGGGACACTCGTCCTTTTAGCCACTGCAGCAGCCTCCCGCTCCATCCACGAGAGGACGACTGCGCAGTAAGAAAGAATTCGCAATCCTTTTCTGGGTAGGTTTCGCGGGTTTCTTTCGCTCACTACACCTTAACACAGAGCTGCGAAGACCTTGATGGTTTCTTTCTAATGAACCTTCTAACCTGCAGCCAGCCGTCTTCCTTCGCGTCGCAGTTATCTTTGCCATCCTGAGATGGCGCTGCTTCCAAGGATGTAAGAGGCGTTGCCTTGGCTGCCTCTTGGAGTGCTTCCTCCTCGCAGGCGTAAGCAACTCCTCTAGCGATCGCGAGAGCCTTGCGCACGGGCGGTATCGCCGCCGCTGAACGAAAGGGAGGCGTGATTATAGCTAGTTTAAAACTATACCCAATACCCCGCCAAGGCAGTGTTTAAAACCACTGCCAAGCCAATTTTTGAGTGCCCTGAGAGAGCAAGTGTTTGAGTGAACGCCAGTGTGGAAAGAATGCAACCCGGGACCATCATCAGCAGCAGCAGCAGCGCCGAGAAGTCCACGGTGGAAGTCCTGAAGTCGTCCCGAGCAGCCGGAACAGCTGCCAGGATACAGGCATCTGGAGTTGGAGGAGTGGTGAGGCCATCGTCCCCCATGGAAGCCATGGAGGTAACGTGAGGCAACGGCGAGGTGGCATCAGGCATGCCGAAGATCGCGCCCGCAAAGGGCTTTGCTGCGCCGGCTGCACCGATGCCAAGGGTCGTGCCCGCGGCGACGACGGCAGAGGTCGTGCCCGCGGCGGCGACGACGAGGATCGTGCCCGCGGCGGGGAAGGTCGCGCCTGCGGCGACGATGCCGAGGGTGCCGCCCGCGGCGGTAACGGCGGCAACGTCGAGGTTTGCGCCCGCGGCGGTGGCGTCCCAGGCGGGACCCGCGGGCGTCCACGCGGTGCAGGGAGCGACGCCATCTTGTTCGGCTGCGGCGTCGCGGCCCTTTTCTTATGCGTCGGTGGCGGCTGGACAGGCGAGTGTCCACCCACCTAGGAAATTCGGTAAGCCGCTTAGCGGAAAAGTACTAAAAGTGGACCGACCAATAGTCGAAATAGGCCCCAACGTGAAGCCCATTATCTTCAAGACGGGGCTAATAAAATTTAATAACATGAGGGAGATCTATCTGTCCCTCGACAAGACGGACATAGACTTTGATCGCATTCAGGCGATCATTCCATCGAACAACGGGTTCACAGTCTTTACAGACTGTGAAAACATTAGAGAGCGATTGATCCAGAAGGGGATCAATATACAAGGACGGATGGTTTGTGGTATTGGCGAGATGCCATACACAACCGTCTTTTTAAACGGCATCTCCATCCTCACACAGCAACTAGCGGTGTGGAATTACTTGGAGCAGTTTGGGGAAGTATTGGACGTTGATTTCCAGAACTTCTCTGGAAACATATTTTCTGGCGACATGATCACCAAGATGAAGTTGAGGGAGGGAGCGGTGATCCCTGGACTCGCCGTTATTGACGAACAATCCCAGGGAGTGAATGTGCGTTACCGGCAACAACCGGTATTCTGCACCGGGTGCAAGCAGTTCGGCCACAGGGCCAGCGCTTGCTAAACTTGCCGCTGCTTTCAATGCGGCAAACTAGGACATCAAGTCCGAAACTGCCCGCAGCCGGAGGTGTGCTCCTTCTGCAAGAAACACGGACATGCGAAATGGAGCTGTCCGGAGTTTCAAAACTGCAGAAGGATTCGAAGTCTGTCTCCCGTGAGAGAGAGATACATCAAGGAGGCCGCACAGCCTCAGAAGGCAGGAAGGCAGAAAAACGTCAAAGAAGCCGTCCCGGTGTCGACAGACGGCTTCATAGAAGTGGGAAAGAAGGGAAAGAGAAACATGCTCGTCAAAAAGCAAGGAACTCCTCAAATCCTGGAAGCAGCAGAGCAGGAAGGCGAGAAGATGGAGGTAGCGCAGGAAGGCGCGGAGGAAAAGAGACAGGAAGCCACTAAAGTGCCACAGGAGGCTCTGCAGACCACGGAGGAGTTAACAACACTGGCGGAGGAGATCATGGAGGTGCAGAGCGGTCCTCAACAAGAGAAAATCTTGCAGAAGATCTGCACTGCACAAGAGAACATCAACCAGGTGGTGGAGGTCGCTGAACGCGAGAAGTTAGAGGAACAGCTTCTCGACGTGAAGGCGAACTTCTGCGCCAAAGTCGAAATAGAGGCGCTATCTCGAAAATTGAACGCGCAGGCGGAACACTCTACGGAGGAGGCGGAAATTACCGACCTCACAGGTACGGAGAGTGACGCCGGCAGCGAGAAGCCCGCTGCTTCTTCGACGTCTGGAAGAGCACGCTCTCGCAGACAGAAGAAGCTCAGGAAGGCCAAGAAATAGGTCTTCCCCTTTTATGACCTCTTCCCTATCGACCGCCAGGAGGCTGAACATCGGCTCCTGGAACGTAAACGGTGTGGTCGACCAGGGAAAAAGAAGAAGGATTGTGCGTACCATCGCACAAAAAGACATCGTGTGCCTGCAGGAGACCCACAGGATTGGTCTCGAAATCAGCCAGCGAATGGAACGGCGATTCAACGGGCAGATGTTCGTCAGCGAAGGAGAACGGAACACGAAGGGTGTGGCGCTGCTAATAAAGAAACACTTAGCCCCCACTATTCTGGAAGTGTTCTGTCCCCAACCCGGACGAACCATCAGCGTGCGACTGGCCTGGTCCGCAACTGTTCACCTTATCCTGGTGAACGTGTACGGGCCGCACAGGCTAAAACATCGTTGTGCGGAGGCGCTGCATACAGCACTCCGGCAAAAGGTCTCCCCAAAGGACGAATGGATTGTTGCTGGGGATCTCAACATCTTGGATGAGATCATTCATTCAGTACACGCCAGAGGAAGGACGGCGTATCGACGGCTATCCGACCAGTTCGGACTGATCTGGCGAACAGCAAGCCACAAGCCGATCGATCACGCCCTGCACAGCACCGAATTTGGGAACCGCATCCAGGGGTTTCGCGACACTATGACTACGGTGTCCGATCACCCCCTGGTACGGTTATCCTTAAGAACGGCGAATCCTCGGCGGAGGCAAGGCACCAGGGCGGCGCTCATCAGCATGCCCGCCTGGTTCGGAACCCATCCCGGACATCAGGGTGTCCTGGAGGTGATTCTGAGGGCAACAACAATCCGAACAGTCGCCGACTGGGACAGCCTGAAACACAGGATACACCTGTTTGCGAACATGCAGTTCAAGGATAGGCGCTTGAGGCAAGTGGCGTACCGGGAGCTGAACATCCAAGATCGCTCCCTCTCAAAGTACTTCGATCAGTACGAGAGTCGGTACGTCCTCAATAACATAACAGGGGAAGTCGGCGTGCTGGAGAAGAGAAATCTGGCAACAGATATCTTCTGCATCCAGTACGACGGCCAAAAGCGACAGTCGTCTGAGGACATCGTGGATGCCTTTCACAGGCATTACACGAAACACTTCAGGCGACAACAGCTGTGTCGTTCTAGTCAACAGGCCTTCTTGAGTTATCTCGAGAAGAGGACCAACGACCTCCAGCGGAACAGACTGGAGGAGCAGTTCTCCGAAGAAGAGGTGAAGACTGCGTTTCGGCAACTTCGCAAGGACGTGGCAGCCGGCCCTGACAGTGTACCCATCACGCACTATCAGCGGTACCTGCACGCCTACCTGCGCTTGTTCCACCAGTTGACCCTCTCCATCCGGGAAGAAGGCAGACTACCTCAGTCCTTCTACGAGAGTCGGATGAGATTGCTGCCGAAAGGAGGCGACTCTACCCAGATCGCCCAATGGAGGCCAATCTCGATTCTAAACTCCGATGCCAAGTGGTTGGCGAAGATCAGGTCCAACCGCTTAGGCAAGGTCATGTCGAGGCTGATCTCTCCGGTCCAGACATGTGCAGTCCCAGGACGACACATGTCATACAATGTCAAGTGTGCCCAGGCCACTGTTGGACTCAGTCGATACGTCGGCGAGAACCTGTTGCTGTTGTTCACTGACACGGAGAAGGCCTTCGACTCCATCGACCATGGGATGCTGCTGAAGGTTCTGGAGAAGCTAGGGCTTCCGGAACACTTCAGCAACTTCGTGAGGGCGGTACTCCAGAACCAGTACTGCCGGATCAAGATCAACGGCAAGGAGACGGCAGCAATCAGGATGGAACGAGGAGTCCGACAGGGCGACTCGCTAAGTCCGATGCTGTTCGTCATCTATATGGAGGCGTTGTCGTCCTTTATCGAGAAGAGCGGACGACTAAGCGGGTTTACCATCGATAGCCAGCGTCTTACCCATCTGGCATACGCCGATGATCTACTCTTCTTCATCAAAGGAGACAAAAATCAGCGTGCGTTTCTGGATTTCGTGGACCTGATGGAACAGGGCTTGGGCATAAAAATCAATTCCCAGAAGAGCCAGCTTTTGCCCGTCGGAATCCTGAACCTCTCCACTCTAACAAGTACTGAAGTCCGTACGGTGGACACGGCCAAGTACCTGGGAGTCTACATCGGCGACGACTCGGCGTCGAAGCTGCTGTGGAAGGAAATCCTGGGGAAAACGGCCAAGGAAGCAGCCAAGTACACCCGCACGGACCTTGGGATGAAGCGAAAGGCCAACATATGGAACGGAGTACTCCTTTCGAAAGTGCTCTTCGAGGCGGCCTACGCGAGGATGAATAAGGACACTACTAGGGGGTTCGACAAGTTGCAAAGAAAAACACTCTGGGGCCACTATCGCCCAGGAGTAAGACTGAAACCCCTGTGTCGTCCCAGGGAAGAAGGCGGTTCCGGAATGAAGTCGCTTGCACATTCCATGGAAATCATGGATACGCGACACATCCTGGACATTGCCACTCACTGTGATGACTGGCCGTATGCGGCGCACAGGGCCTACGCGTTGTTGCTTAACAACTCGAAAGGCCTGATGACTGCGCTGCTAGGCCGAGCAGGAAAGTGGAACAAAATCGACCCCACCTGGACGAGGAAGCAACGGCTGGTGCGGAAGCACCAAATCAAGATCGTGCCGCGAAGCAGGGAACTCTGGCAGGACGAGTCCATCCTGGTGATCCCTTGGATGCTTCCTGTCCCGCCGGATACCAGAAGCTGGATCTACCAGCGGTCCAGACTTACCCTACTTCAAATCCAGGAGTGGAGGCGAGGAGGCTACCTACATCAAACTCGTATACTTCGGTATACAGAGATGATGTTAGGAAGGTTTAATCACAGTTTCCGCGAAGTGTGGTTCAACCACAACGACTTCGCATGGTCGAGGGTAACCAGAACAAACCTCCGAATCTAATTCAAGAAGAACACAGTGATGTTAATGCCCGCCAGGAAGATGCCGATCGCTACGGGAGTGACCGGATGAATCTGTTAGAGATTGGCACGACGCTTTGGAGGAGTGACCTTCCGCCGTGCACCCAGGATGACCTCCTGATGTTTTATCACGGAGGAATCCAGAGTGGGTCCCGATTGCAGCACTTCGCAGGAAGACGGGAAGACCGAGACTGCGCAGCATGTGGAGACGACGACACGAGACTTCACGTCTTGACGTGTCCCACACTGCTGCATGACTGACTGATCCTGAAATGGATCATAGGACTTACCAACAAGTCCGTTATGGAGATCCTCGCCGGGATGTTTCATGGGGATGGTAATGTTTCCTGTTACAATCCCATGGTGCGGAGGGCCATAGCCCTCTTCGTCATCGCCATACTTGTGCGGTGGTGGAAACTGAGGAAAGCCAGGAGAGCCGCAGCACCGATGAAGATCCTACAAGGGCTCTTGAAGAGGGAAATGGGCATCAGAACTGCGGGAAGATCCACGCCTGGACGTACCGATTCATCCTGAAGAGGATCCAGGACGACGCCCGGGACCATCCAGCTGGAATTTCTTCCTGAAAAGCAGAACTCTAGTGCAACCCAAGGACCCCCAAGTGCAAAAGGTTTGTTTTGAGTGAATGAGAGTGCGAATGTAAATATTGTATTTTTATAGAAAAATAAACTTACTTACCCCTTTTGGGACTTGGGGAAACTTAGTGATTGCGAGAGGCGCTGCCTCTTCCAGATCGGAGGGCTCTTGCGTTGCTTTTGCTACCGTTGGGGGCAGTGCTGTAGCGGTTGTCCTCGCCCTAGCGGTTTCTTTCTTGGCCGCAGTCGGCGCTACGTCCGCGAGCGAGGACTGCGGGTTTGCCGGCTGTTTCTTCGCAGCACTGGGCGCCTCTGGCATTTTGGCCGCGGTAGGTTGAGACGGCGCGGTATTCTTTGCCCGCGGGCGCGTTTTTCCCGTTTCGGGCGAACGACCGAATTCTGCGCCGCTCGTCGAGGCCTTGGTACGAGGTTTCGCGGTCGTGATGCCGACTGTTGTAGGCTTTTTGACCTTCGGCACAATGTCTCCTGCATTCAACAATTGGCTGCGAGGTCTCCTAGAAAGGTCACATTCTTCGTGAGCTTCCTTCGCGTCGATAGCCGGAGGCTTTGCCGCGACGTGTTTTTTTGTTTTTCATGACTTCTTTGTGGGGGCGAGAAACAGTTTTCTGCACGTGCGTGGTCGCGGTTTTCGCAACGCTTTTCGGAGCTTTGATGTTTCTTTCTCTCGATTCGCGGAGATTATTCCTTAATGCGGAACGCGATTCGTTCCTGCGCTTTTCGTTTTTTAAAAAGAGCTCCGGGCACGTTCCTTCAGTGTGTCCGTGCTCGTAGCAGTAACGGCAAGCGGCCGAGAAACACTTCGTATTGCGGTGACCCTCCTGCCCGCATTCCGCGCATACACGCGTTTGCCCGGCAAACCACAGGCGGACGGTCATTCCATCCACCTGCAGTCGCGTGGGCATTGCACGGCGATCCGTCATCGTCACTCGCACTTGCGCGAGCCCGCTGTGGTGGTCTTCGAACCCTTCAGCAGGGTTTGGCAGCCTCCAAAGCGCTTGGACGGTAGCGTATTTTTCAAGGGCCGCCACGACTTGGAGGTCCGAAAGGCCCTTACACTCCCCACTGAGCCGGACAACGAACGACTGGTCCGTTGTGACAGGGAGTATTTCCTGCCCACGAATGAGCAGCGGCGTGTGCAGAAAACGCTGCGTAAGGACAGCGTCCTTACTGGACACCTCCCAGAAGCCGCACCCAATCATGGGCATGATGGACACCAGTTGGACTTTTTGAACTCCAATCCGTTAGAGTTCCTGGACAAACTCGCGCCCAATTCACTCAGGCATGAGGACACTTACGTTATACCTGAGTGCAGGCGAGGACAGAGGCTCCTTGCTAGCAGCCGAAGCAGCCATCTCAGTAGCAGGTGGCGTTCCCTTCTTGCGGCTGATTTTCTTCTTTGCTCCCATTGCAGCACAGAAGCACAGAAGAACAAAAAATCACAAGAGTCAGCCTACCGCGTAGCGACGCAAGAGCACGTCCGTACGCGACCGTCGCTGATGCGTGAGACGGGAGATGTTCCCGCTTCTTTCCGCTCAGCAAAGGTGCGTCTCCTGCCGAAAGGCGGTGATTTGCGCGTCCTCAGCAACTGGCGTCCGATCACCTTCGTGAATTCGGACGTCCAGTTGTTCTCCAACCTATGTGTCGCGCGCCTGGGGAGAATCGCGGAGTTCTTGGTAGGTCCGGAGCAGACGTATGCTGTTCCGGGGCGGTCCATGGACGCGAATCTCTTCTTCGCGCGAACATGGTTCGACCTGCAACAGCGCGTGGCGCAGCAGAGTCAGGCAGCCGAAATCGCCGCTGCCAAAGGTAAGCGGCGGTGTTCAAGGCACGATGGAACGCCGGAAGCCTTAGCGGTCGCCGTCGATCTCTGCAAAGCGTTCGAAAGCGTAAACCAGGACCTCCTTCTGAAGCCTCTGGGACGCCTAGGCCGCCCGACGCACCTCATCGCCTACTTGCGCTCTTGCTGACGCCACGCGTTATGCTGTATCTCTTTCAGCGGACGCCACGTGTATGGCGTTCCCATATGGCGGGGTATCAGGCAGGGAGACACCTTAAGCCCCCTGCTCTTCAGCATCTTCTTTGAGTTGGTGCTGAGTGCGGACAGGCTGACGCTGGCCAACCTGCCGAGCTCCTGCCCGGGAACACCGGCCGTGACCGCCTATGCTGACGACCTTCTGCTACTGCCCATGTCCATCCCGGCGTCCAGGCTCGAAAACTTCTTCGAGCTTATTCGTCGCGGAGCGGGCCAGAGCGTCAACAGGACCAAATCAACCGTTGTACCGGTTGGCTCTACGTGGGAGAGGCAGTCCGACTGGATCCACCTGGGGATCCCCACAAGCAGGTGCTTGAAGTACCTCGGCGTTCCCTTGGGCGCCTTCTGACCAGCAGAAGCGTGGTCGGACTGCCTTCACAAGGCCGAGACCGCTCTAGGCCCGTTCCATGGCACCAGGTTTCTCCTGTCCGTACCCGCCTTCGTGTGGAACATTTTCATTGCCCTTCTCCTCCGTCTCCTCTTTATTGTTTGCTTCCCTCCCTACTTGGCTAAGCGCCAGAAGCAACGCCTGCTGCGTAACGCCCTGTGGGGACCGGCGAGGTCCAGGATACGCCTGAAGGACTTGGCGGCACCTCGGTGGGATGCAGGATTGGGCATCCTGACGCTGGAGTGGATCGGACTGCTAGTGCAGTTCCGCATGCTGGCACTTTGCGCCCAGCTCTGGACTACTCCCTGGTGTGCTCCAGCGCGGCTGCTGCTTCGAAGCTGCACGGGTGGCGACGGATTGCGTTCGTTGCATCTGCGCACGGAGCGCGTCCAGAGAGGATTCGGCTTCCCTTTGTAGCAGCTCGCCACGCTTCTGGGAAAGCATGAGTGGATCTCCTGCCGGCCGACGAACTTCAACGCCTGGAGGCAGGAAGCCTTATCGTCCTGGGCAGCGCAACAGGATGTGTCCCGTTTGGAACTCCGTTGCGCGAAACTTTCCCCATACTGTCCAGTGGGGAAGCTGCTGGATGACCAGGACCAGTGGACACGCCTAGCCGCTACGCCACTCGCCGAAGCACAGTGTGCACTGATGGTGCGAGATGATAGTGACCTGCCGTCGAGGTTGGTGCCCAGACCACTGTTGGACTCAGTCGATACGTCGGCGAGAACCTGGTGCTGGTGTTCACTGACATGGAGAAGGCCTTCGACTCCATCGACCACGGCATGGTGCTGAAGGTTCTGGAGAAGCTTGGGCTTCTCCGGAACCTAACCTAACCTAACCTAACCGTTGCCGAAACGCGACTGATGTGCGGCTGGAGGACGTGCGAGGTAGCAGACGCTGCTACGATATGCCTTCGTGCCAAGGGACTTCTCTGGTGGAGTGAGCTCCTCGGGGTGCCCACCGATGAACTTGTGGTCCCTTTTGCGTGTTTCGACGAGACTCTCTTTCCCCTTCGGTGGAAGCAGAACGCTTTTCTGCTGGTGCATTAGGGTTTGTACTGCAACCAGCGGGAGCACCTGATTTCCGGGGTAGTTGCGTCCCCGAACTGTGCCAACTGCGAAGCGGTGGAATCGCTTTCGTATTTGCTGTTTGAGTGCGGTACCCTCCGGGAGCTGTGGCAGCGGCTGTCTTCAGCGCTCCTGCACTCTGGACACACCGCACTGGATTGGATGCGCCGCTTCTACACGCGTGGCGGACTTTCTCTTGAAGCGGTCGTCGCAATCATCTGCTGCGTCCGCGCCATTTTCAAGGCCCGCACGTATTGCAGATGCGAGCAGTCCCAACATCGGTCTCCGACACCGCAGCCTGCAACCTGCAAATGGCTGCCGGGTGCCCACATCTTTGAGCAGAAGTGAAGACGAAGATCGGCGGCATTCACCGCCGGTTCTGAGAATAGGAACGGTTAGACTGTATACCCCTGTCCCCGCACTTCCACCCAATTTATTTATTTATTGTGCCCCCCTCTACCGTTTCTAACTCTCACTGTGCCCGCACTGCGTTCCGGGAAATCTACTCCCCATTTTCTGTTCCCCTTGCCTGGGAACACAGTTCCCAGTTGATATTATAATAAAACTCCCGGCGCAATCGGGTAATAAACGACAACGCTTCATTCTTTTATCTGCTCGCTTGCCTGCTGTTTTTTCTGGCGGTATGCAAGCTTTTTCTCTAATCTCCTCTCCTTCTTTGATTTTTTCGCCGTTGCCAATTGCCACCCATTCTCCTGCCCGGCTCCCTCAACTTTTTCGGCGTTGGTCGCCGGGGTCTCGGATGCGGCCTGGAACTTGAGCGCGGGTAGCACAGCCTTCGCGGCAGCTTTCGCCGCCAGCCTTTTCTGCAGAAGCCGGGCGCGTTTTCTAAGGTTTCTCTTGAAAACCACCCGCACTGCTGCTTTTGGGCACACCTCCCTCGTGTGACCCATTGTTCCGCATACTTGGCACTGCACGTTGGGGCACCTTTTTTTCAGGAGGCCCGACGGATTGTAGAAGCCACAGTATTTCGGCTTCCCCACATACCAGAGGTCGACGGTTTCGCCTTCGACCATCAATTTGTGGGGAAGAGTGCAGCCCTCCCGAATGGTCACGCGCGCAGCCGTGAGGCCATGTTGCAGTCCCGTGTAGTCCTCGAAAGGACTAACTTTCGTCCATTGCGCGTGGACCGTTCGGTATTCCTCCAACGCGGCGCGATCCTGTTAGTTGCGCATCCGCGCGGTAACACCCAACAGGTGGACCACTATGCTGCGTTCCGCCGTAATAGGGAGGAGCCTGCGCATCCCCATCACACCTGGGGTTTCAAGCGGTCGTTGCGCCAGCTCAGCATGTTTGCAGATGACCTCAACGTACTGATCCCCGCTGCGGATGGTCATAGCGCTGAGCTCCTCCTCTTTCACATCGAGAGCGCGCATGCCCTTCGAGAAGGCGCGCGCGCTCTCTAAAGAATAAAGGTTGCCTATCTTGTAGAACAATGAAGGGTTGCACACCTCCTCTACATAGGCCGACAATTCCGATGCTGCTGAAGGCGATGGCTCCTACACAATGGCGCTTCACGCCCGCGCTGCATTGGCACTGATTCTGTAGGGGCGGATGCCCCCACCTCCATCGCCTCTGGGGGCGGCGTTGCCGCTGCCGCCTGGCCATCCCTGGTGGTCGCGTCAGGCATCACTGCCCAATCGACCACCGAACCACACGACGCTTGCACTGGGGGAGACTTCCTAGCACGAGGAGCCCCGAGAAAACTCTACCACCCTGGAGCACGCAAGGCGTTCGATTTTCACCCGGATTTCGCCGGTGCGTTTATTATAAAACAAACATTTACAAAGACGTGCAGTGGCTGGACGATTGCTCCAGCCACGCACGAAGAAACACAGAGCCTGTCGGGTCATCTGCTCGCAGACCGGTACGGTCCACCACGGCAGCAGGATGAAAGGGAAAAACAAAAAACAAAACAAAAAAAGAAAAGAAAAGTTGGGAGGGTAAGGGAAAAGATCACAGTTGCTGGTAAGACCATTGCATCCTTTGCAGGATGCCGGCAAGCTCCTTCTGTATTCCTCGATCCTAGTAGAGCCATAGGGACGCCCTCCTCAGGAACTGGGAGGCTGGCTGGAAGGCACCCTGGTCGCGTTGACCTCCCGTTGCCTTCCTCCAATTGGTGACGATCCCGCGTAGGCAGCACAAAGCTGCTAACGAGGCCGCTGGCCGAAGTGCGTCAGCAACGGAGAGGGCTTTCAGTGCGTCCCTGGGGTTGCCGCAGGGGATTCCGTTGGCTGCGGCAAAGCGAAACCCAAGGGGGCGAAGGGCAACTCAATCCACTAGCAGGTGGGGAAGGGACTCCCGTTCCCCACACCTGACGCAGTTGGGGTCCACCGCTCCCCAGGTCCAGTGGTGACGGCGGGCGTTGCAGTGGAGTACCCAGTGCTGCAACAGGAGAGCCGAATCCTGCCATTTTAAGGGCACGGTGGAAGTGTTCATGAGCACCGGGGGCCACTTGAGATGTTCAATGGGAACATCGGGCAGCGCGCCCCAGCGCAGAAGTCCATTGGGATGCGTACTCGGGGACGCAGCGTCTGTTAACTTACCTGTCTTCCACTCTCCTAACTCCTTCTCATTTCCGGAGAACTTAACTGAAACCTCCCACTTCGCCGCAACATCGCTGTCCAGATCTTCCAGCAATGAGGGTAGCGCAGCAGCGAGGGAGGTTCTTCCTGCCCACGCTGTCTTCTTTGGATCCTACAGGATATCGCGGAGCGTGCAACTTCTGTAACCACCAAACAGGAACCTTCGTTCCTGTTGAGAGCGTTGCATGACGAACTGTCCCCACGTACGAACGGTTTCCTGTTACCAGTCACTACCGTTAAATGGGCGACAGGTGAGCAATCCTGGGTTTTTCCGATACAGCGCAGCCACCCTCCGTAGCTGGAGTCCGCATCGGTTGACGCAGCGACGGAGTGCAAGAAGCGACGTCAGTCCCGTCTTGCCGGTGGCTTGCTGGAGAAGGAGACGTGCGGGGACGCACCAACAGGTGCACCACCACTCTGGAACGAGTGCCGACAATCGGAACTGGAGCTTAAGCTTCAGCCGCTCCAGCGTCAGCAAGCCCAGACCACCGTCCCGACGAGGAGTGCACAAGTCCTTTAAGCGGACTCGGGTCCTCCTGTTGCCGCAAAGGGCGATAAGGAGGAGGTCCTTTGTCTGCTTTTTAATTCTTCCTGTGGGTGGGCAAACAAAAAGCAGGGAACGGAGGAGAGGAGCCGCAAACGTGTTCCAAACCACGCCCCGTTCAGTCAGGAAAAACCTGCCGCCTCGGAACGGGCCGATCGCCGTCTCTACTTTTTGAAGGCAGCCGGACCACGCTTCCGCAGGGGAGTAGTCCCCCAACGGCACACCAAGGTACTTGAAGTACCTCACCGTGGGGATCCCCAAACGGACCCAGTCCTGCTGCCCTGCCCACGCCGCACCAACTGGCATCACGGACGACTTCGCCCTGTTCACCGTAAGTCCGGTTCCCCGATGCAGCAGGTCGAAGAACTCCTCGACCGCCGCAGCCGGGGTGGACATAGGGAGCAGCAGCAGAAGGTCGTCCGCGTATGCTGAAACGGCCGGCGGACCGGCACAGTCGTGCGGCAGGTGCGCCAGAGTTCCCCTGTACGCTCTCAGTACCAACTCAAAGTAGGTACTGAAGAGCAAGGGGCTCAGGCTGTCTCCCTGCCGGATCCCACGCCGCACCGGCACGCCGTGCACGGTCTGCCCGCTGAAAGTAACATTGATAAGCGCGTCGCGCCAGCAGGAGCGCAGATAGGCCATTAATGAGGCCGGGAAGCCCAAGCGTTCCAGAAGCTCCAGAAGGAGATTCTGGTCGACGCATTCCAATGCTTTTCGCAAGTCGATTGCGACCGCAAGGGCTCCCTCCCTCCACCCGACCATCCGACCCCTTGCCAGAGCACGCACCGGAATTCCGGCTGCTCAATAAGCCCCTTCCTTGTTGGAGCTCTAACCATGTGGAAGCGTGGAACAGGTTCGCCTCCATGCTCCGCCCGGGAACAGCATAAGTCTGTTCCGGGCTGATGAAGATGTTGGCAACCCGTCCCAGACGCTCTGCCCACATCTTGGCTATCAACTTGGCGTCCGCATTCACTATTGTGATGGGACGCCAGTTGTTCATGCTCCTTAGGTCTCCTCCCTTCGGGAGGAGCCGCACCTTTGCTGAACGAAACGAGGTGGGAACGTCACCTGTTTCACGGATCAGCAAGGTGAGTTGCTGTACCAGGGGGGTAAGCTCAGCCGCGAAAGTTTGGTAAAACTCCGCGGGCAGGCCGTCCTCCCCTGGAGCCTTCCGCCTCTTGAGCTTTCCGATGGCCGAGAGGATCTCGTCCATCGTGAAAGGCTCGTCGAGGGTCTTGCTCTGCTCCTCCCCGATCGCTGGAGTGCCTTCCGGAAGCAGGAGTCGTGAGACGTTCCTCTCCGGAGGTGCCCTGGCATACAGGGAGGAGTAGTAACTCCGCAGCAGGCCGCGCATTTGGGCAGGTGCCGAGTGCTCCTGGCCCTGATCGTCCAGTAAGCTGGCCGATCCGGACTGCCAGGCTTGCCTCAAGGCTCCCGCTTTGTATTCCGCCAGCCTGCGGATGTCGGGGGTCCTGGCGTAACGACAGGCCTGCAGGTAGGCTCGTTCGTTACGGACCCCGGTCCCAAAACCCGTAGGTAGGCGGTGCAGAGGAAACTGGTCGCAGAACTCCTGGACCGACCGCTTGAAGCGGTCCCAATCCTGGAGTGTCCGCAGCCTGAAGCTCCGTATGAACTTGCGGAGATGTTCCGCCGCGTCCGGGAGCTTCAGCCAGTCCCCTGGGAGACGCCACGCTGACGAGGGGGGACCCCTGTCGCGCGGATGGATCTCGAGGACTAGCGGGCGATGGTCGGACAGCTCGCACGGTAACCTGCCGCGGCTGCCCACGCGAGGGCACAGGTGCTCGTCAAGAAACACGTGGTCAATGCTGTCTTCCATCCCCGGTGCACTGGCCAACAGATTACAGGTGTGCACCGCCATGCACACCTCGTTGACCAGGTCACGCTCGGGATTCTGCTCATCTGGTTTCAGGCGAACGTTGAAATCGCCTGCAACCAGATGGGCATTCCGCACGCCTGCTTCGGTCAGCCAGTCTCGCCGGAGGATAAGGAAAAACTCTTTCCTCGCCCTCCTGTTCATCAGGTCCTTGCCGCTCGGTGCGTACACGTTCGTGACGATCAGATCGATCGAGTCCGACCACCTAAGAGTCAGCTGGCCGACACGACCGTGATCGTCGAACCGCACGCCCCGAGTCGCGGCCTCGACGGCTGGCCGAAGCAGGTAGGCGACACCGCAACTTTTCGCTCTCTCACACCTGTACCATAGCCGCCCTCCGGAGATCCGTTCGATCTCTTGCGCTTGTTCTGCAGAGATCACGTGGATCTCCTGCAGCAGCGCAAGGTCGTAGGACTCCAGAAGGGCGGCTATGTCTCGTCTCCTGCCGGCGTCTGTCATGCCGTTCAGGTTCCAAACGGCGATGCGCAGACGACGGCAGGAGGAGATTCCCGGCATTACTGCTGGGAAGATTAAGGTGTGAGGGAGGCCTCCTCTTGCGAGGTGGTCAAGATGTCCATGGGGGTTTCGGCCTTCTCAGGCACCTGAGGCACCTGTTCGGGCTCCACCTCCTCCATCCCCTCCGTGTCCGTGCGTGGGAGTCTCTAGGGCGACGGGTCCCGAGAGTTTCCCACGCTCATGGCACCCTCGCTTGCGGAAGCCATCTCTTCCCCTTCGTCGGGGGAGACGAGCTTCCTTGGCTTTGTGGACTTACGTCCAGCCTTCTTGCGCGGTGCCGTAGAAACGGAGGCTGCGGTTCCGGCCTCCACCTCGGGGTCGGAAGTGGGGGACTCCTGAGGGGAGGCCGGACGCCCTACGGCCTTCTTGCCAGCCTTGGAGGATTCTGGCTGCAAAGAGGCTGCCAGCTCCTCCGCGGCTCGCGCGAAGGCTACGTCATCGATGGTGGTGTCGATAACGGACGCCGCCGCCGGTTCGCTCCCCTCGCTGTTGTCTGTGTCAACAGAGGGGAGGTCGTCGGTAGCGGCGAGTTCGTTCCGGCAGCGTTCGGCAACATCGAGAACGCGTTCGACAACGACGCTGCACTCTTTAATTATGGCGCTACCCTGCTCTTTCTTCTTCTATTGGTAAGCGATTTTCTTTTCCATCCTCCTCTCCTTCTTTGATTTTTTAGCTGTTGCCACTTGCCACTCAGTCTCCTGGCCGGCTCCCTCAACTTTTTCGGCGTTGGTCGCCGGGGTCTCGGGTGCGGCCTGGGTCTTGGGCGCGGGTGGCACAGCCTTCGCGGCAGCTTTCGCCTCCAGTCTTTTCTGCAGAAGCCATGCGCGTTTTTTAAGGTTTCTCTTGTAAACCATTCGCACTGCTGCTTTTGGGCACACCTCCCTCGTGTGACCCATTGTGCCGCATACTTGGCACTGCACATTGGGACACCTTTTTTTGAGGTGGCCCGACGTATTGCAGAAGCCACAGTATTTCGGCTTCCCCACATACCAGATTTCGACGGTTTCGCCTTCGACCACCAGTTTGTGGGGAAGAGTGCAGCCCTCCCGAACGGTCATGCGCGCAGCAGTGAGGCCGTGTTGCAGCCCCGTGTAGTCTCCGAGAGGACTAACTTTCGTCCACTGAGCGTGGACCGTTCCAAACTGTTCCAAAGCGGCGCGAACCTGGTCTTTGCGCATTCGCGCGGTCACGCCTAACAGGTGGACCACCATGCTGCGGTCCGCCGTAGTGAGTTGAACCCTGCGCGTCCCCATCACAACGGGGGTTTTAAGCAGTCGTTGGGCCAGCTCTGCATGTTTGCAGATGACCTCAACGTACTGACCCCCGCTGCGGATGGTCATAGCGCTGAGCTCCTCCTCTTTCACATCGAGAGCGCGCATGCCCTTCGAGAAGGCGCACGCGCTCTCTAAAGAATATAAATTGCCTACCTTGTAGAACAATGAGGGGTTGTACCCCTCCTCTACAGAGGCCGACAATTCCGCCGCGGCTGCAGGCGATGGCGCCGACAGAACGGCGCTCCACGCCCGCGCTGCAGAGGGGACCGATTCTGTGGATGCGGATGCCCTCACCTCCATCGCCTATGGGGGCGACGTTTCCGCCGCCCCCTGGCTCTCCATCGCCTCTGGGGGCGGCGTTGCCGCTGCCCTCTGGCCATCCCTGGTGGTCGCGTCAGGCATAGCTGCCTGATCGACCACCGAATCACACGACGCTTGCACTGAGGGAGACTTCCTGGCACGAGGAGCACCGAGAAAACACGTCCACCCTAGAGCGCACAAGGCGTTCGACTGTGAAAACCAGGAACTCCTCTTGGGGCTCCTGAAGCGTCTTGGGCTTTCGAATCATCTTCTCCTGTACTTGCGCTCCTGGTAGCGCCACGCGATGATCAACTTGCATTTCAGTGGCTCCCGTGTGTACGGAGTGGCCGTGCGCAGAGGCATCAGGCAGGGCGACAGCTTAAGCCCGTTGCTCTTCAGCATCTACTTTTAGTTGGTGCTAAGAGCGTACAGGCAGACGCTGGCCGTTCTGCCCAGCGCCTCTTCGTGCACTCCGTCCGCGGCAGCATACGCCGACCACCTTCTGCTTCTGTTGACCATGTCTAATCCGCCGAACTCGGTCCAAGACTTCTTCGAGCTGATCCGTCGTGGAGCGGGCATGAGCGTTAACAGGGCGAAGTGGTCCGTCGTGCCCATGGGTGCGTCGTGGAAGGGACAGGTCGACTGGATCCGCCTGGGAATCCCCACGCTCAGGTACTTCAAGTACCTTGACGTACCGTTAAGCGACTTCTGCTCGTCTGAATCGTGGTCGGCCTGTCTTCAAAAGGCAGAGATGGCTCTAGGCCCGTTCCTGGAAGGCAAGTTTGTCTTGTTGGAAAAAGAGTGCATATGGAACACTTTTCTTTTACCCCTCCTCCGCCCCTTATTTTTTGTTTGCCCGCCTCCCTATTTGGTTAAACTCCGGGCGAAGCGTCTCCTACGTAAGGTCTTGTGGGGCGCTGCCCGATCCAGGGTTCGCCTCAAAGATTTGGTGGCGCCATGCCAGCACGCAGGCCTGGGCATCCTGACTATTCAGAAGATTGAACTGCAAGTGCAGTTCCGGCTTCTATTCCTACGTGGGAAATTGTGGTCAAGTCACTGGTGTGCTCCGGCTCGCCATATTCTCCAGCGATGTGTCGGCAGTGCAGGATTGCTTTCGTTGCTGCCGCGCAACCTTCGCCGGAGAACTGGATTTGGCTATCCACTGAGGCACTTGTCCTCGTTGCTGTTAGCCCATTCCTGGATTTCCTGCCGCCCCTCCAATTGGAATGCTTGGCAGCGGGAAGCTTCGGAGCACTGGACGTCCACTTTGGATGTGCGCCCACAGCAACTGCGACCCTTACAGGGTATCTTACGCAAACCGCTAGGAGTGATCCTAAGGGACTGGTCGCTTTGGACAGGAAGCATC